>CM051263.1:11807413-11847413 GCA_027921565.1 Artemia sinica | reverse complement strand
AGTTAAAGAGGCTGAGTTACAAGGTCAATCCTTAAAACGTATAGGGATTAGGAGGCACAGTTGGGGGGGCTGTTAAAGAGGCTGAGTCACAAGTTCGAACCTTAAAACGTACAGGGATTAGGAGGCACCCTGTACGACGTGATTTGAGCATTCAGGAATTAAAAGCCTTAACACAAGAATGTTCAAGAGCGGGGGGTTTGGGGGCGGCAGCCCCCCAACTTCAACTCCTGACACGATCAGCTAACAGTTAGTCAAGCAATAATAAGTAATAAACTGTACAAAAACGTGCAGAAATTATTTGAAAAAAACTACGTTTTCTAAAGAGTTAAAGAGGCTGAGTTACAAGGTCGAACCTTAAAACGTACAGGGATTAGAAGGCACAGTTGGGGGGCTGCCGCCCCCCAAACCCCCCGCTTTCGCAGCCTTTAAATAAAAAAAAGTTTTTTAAGCTGAAAGTATGGAGCGACATTAAATCTTAAAACGAACAGAAATTATTCCGTATATGAAAGAGGCTGTGCCCTCCTCAACGCCTCGCTCTTTACGCTAAAGTTTTATTGTTTAAAAAAAGAGTTGTGAGAAAGTCAAACTTTAGCGCAAAGAGCGAGGCGTTGAGGAGGGCACAGCCTCTTTCATATACGGAATAATTTCTGTTCGTTTTAAGATTTAATGTCGCTCCTTACTTTCAGTTTAAAAAACTTTTTTTTTATTTAAAGGCTGCGAAAGCGGGGGGTTTGGGGGGCGGCAGCCCCCCAACTGTGCCTCCTAATCCCTGTACGTTTTAAGGTTCGACCTTGTAACTCAGCCTCTTTAACTCTTTAGAAAACGTAGTTTTTTTCAAATAATTTATATATATATATATATATATATATATATATATATATATATATATATATATATATATATATATATATATATATATATATATATATATATATATATTATATATATATATATATATATATATATATATATATATATATATATATATATATATATATATATATATATATATATATATATATATATATATATATATATATATATATATATATATATATATATATATATATATTAAATTTAATTAACATTTTTTTTAATAAACGCCGATTTTTTAATAAACATTTTAAGCGTTTGACTTTCTAGCGTACCCTAAAAATAATGGAAATATACAAAGTAATGCGTAAAATATTTTTATTGAAAGGACGACATGTAGAATATTAACATAAAAATATGTTACATTAATTAGTTAATTAATTTTTGATTTTTTAAAGTTATAAAAGCGAAAATATTTAAAAGATTTTTTTAAGTAAAGTACAAATCATTATACCGGCTGAACAAAATGCCTATCTAAAAAAATTGATTGCAATTCTTTGGGGAAATGATGGGCGTTGGGGGGCATTTCCCCTCTGATCACTTTTTACTAATAAAAAAGGCACCAGTTCTCTCGATTCTCGTTCGAATCAGCCCTTTTAGAAGCTTCTACGAGAAAAATTTCTATAAAAAATCTTATATGCCCCAAGGAAATAACTTAGGACCCTTGTCCTGAGGGCTATATGTGGAGGGTTCTCATCCTCAAAGACATAATTTCCAGACTTTTCAACTACGTTGAACAATATGGCCATATCAAAATGTTGATCGGAAATGTTTGGGGAAATGATGGACATGGGGCGGGGGTGATTCTCCCTCCGATTACTTTCTACTATTAAAAAGGAAAATAACCCTCTCAATTTCCAATCCAAAGACCCCTTTTTGAAGTTTTTACGACAACGCTTTCTATAAAAACATGATATTCCCCAAGGGCATAACTTAGTCTTAGCCCTGAGGTCTGTGGGAGAGTTGTCATATTCAAAAACATAATTTCCGAACCCTTTAACTACGTTAAACAAATGGCTATATAAAAATGTTGATCGGAAGTGTTTGGGGCAATGATGAGAGTGGGGGAGGAATTTGTCCCAAAATAACTTTTGACTATTAATAAGGGCACTAGCCCTCTCAATTCCAAATTGAATGAGCCCTTTTTGAAGCTTCTACGACAACAATTTCTATAAGAACCTTTTTTGCCCCTAGGGCATAACTTTCAAGCTCTGCCCTGAGGTCTGTGGGGGGTTCGTCATCCTCGAAGACATAATTTCTGGACCTTTGAACTACGTTAAACAAAATGGGTATCTCAAAATTTTGATTGAATGTGTTCGGGGAAATGGTGGGCGTGAGAGGGGGTTAGTTGTCCTCCAATCACTTTCGACTATTAAAAAGGGCACTGGCCCTTTCAATTT
This sequence comes from Artemia sinica, assembly GCA_027921565.1. NCBI lineage: Eukaryota > Metazoa > Arthropoda > Branchiopoda > Anostraca > Artemiidae > Artemia > Artemia sinica. Next base: position 11,845,140 of record CM051263.1, on the reverse strand, counting down.
CCAATCGAATAAGCCTTTTCTGAATTTTCTACGATCAAACTTTCTATAAAAATCTTATATGCCCCCAAGGCATAACTTATAATCCTTGCCCTGAGGTTTTTTTTGGAGGAGGGATGTCTTCCGCAAACACCTAATTTTCAGAGCTTTAAAATAAGTTAGAGAAAATGATTATCTTGAAATTTGGGTTGGACGTGTCAAAAATGGCTATCTCAAAATTTTGATTGAATGTGTTTGGGGAAATGGTGGGCGTGAGAGGGGAGTTAGTTGCCCTCTAATCATTCTATAATATTAAAGTGGAAACTAGCCCTTTCAATTTCCAATTGAATGAGCCCTTTTTGAAGTTTTTACGACAACACTTTCAATGAAAACCTTATACGCCTCAAGGACATAACTTACAACCCTTGCCTTGAGGGGTTTGGTGGATTTATCTTCAAAGACTTAATTTCCAAAACCTTCAACTGCATTGAACACAATGAATATGTCAAAATTTTGAGTGCATGTGTTTGGGGAAATGGTGGAAGTGAGAGGGGGATTAGTTGCCCTTCAATCACTTTCAACTATTCAAAAGGGCACTAGCCCTTTCAATTTCCAATTGAATGAGCCCTTTTTGAAGTTTCTACGACAACGCTTTCTATAAGAACCTTATATGCCCAAAGGGTATAACTTACAACCCTTACTTACAGTGTACCGGGAGTAAAACACGATGTATTTAAAATACCAAAATAAAGTTCCTTCTTTCGGACCACGTGAGCCAATTGCAAGCCAGTCCTTACAGCGCAGGACGAAAGAACTGCGTTTGGTAGTGGGGTAAAAGTGCTTTTTAAAAGTATTCGTAAATCAGAATCAGGACCATTCAGATAGAATTATTTTGCCATTCAAGCTTGGCAATTCTTTCATGTTGTATCTCAGTCACCATTGTTGTCGTTTGAAGTAACTCACTGCTGTGCACCTAAATATGTAAGTCCCAATAAATCTATTGTTTTTTACCTGTGTTTATTTCATTTTATATGTCCGTATCTAGCCTAATGATAGCTAATTAGTTCGCATGTCTCCAAGGTAGCGCTCCCAGAGGAATCTGATGTCCAGATAGCTCGAAGAGAAGAGGTCACATTTATATGGCTACATATTTATTTTCTCTCATTAATTGAGGGTGGCGTGAACCTTGTTGGCACGATCTTGAGCGCTATAAGCGGTTCTATCGGAGAACTTATAAGGTGTAAGTTCACAGCTTCAAGGTACGATATTAGATTTGACGCGGTCAATATTTATGACCACAATTAAGCCCAGTCCCCTTTCTTTTAGTACCACATTTAGTAGCCTATAGCCAGCCAAAATTTTCCATCGCTACAAATGCCAAAATTTTTTATTGCTACAAATGGCGCAGTCGGAAATTGGAGGAAAATTTGCGAACTGATTACGCTATAAACTTTGTAATTTGAATTTGATTATTAGAGAGATACAGACATATAAGTAAAGTAATTAGGCCTATAACCGCTAAGCTACGACAGGAAACCCTTTAAAATATCTCATAGGAGATAGTAGCCTCCCCCAAAATAGGATAAGTGAAAAAAAATATCTTGAATTGATTCCAAAAACATGGCGGACGACCTCAATGACTTATTAATAGTGCAAAAGTTAGTCACGAAAAATATAGAAATAGCGAAATCTATACCAGAGTACAATGGTCAATCAGATATCGACGAATTTAATATCCAATTGACCCAGTTTGTACAACTAACAAAAACAGACCTAGGAGCGTTAGTCGACATGCTCCTACCACGATTAAAAGGCCAGGCCTTAACCTTCCTAAAACAGATACAAAATACCATAGGCAATAACACCAACTTGCCAATAAATACGGTTGATAACTTGTTAAAAGCATTTAAAGATAGGTTTATAGACACCAGTTCCATAAATAAATTAAAACACGGAACAGTGAGCTTTGACTTTTCACAGAATATAAGAGAATGTCTTCATAATATACGCATTTCTGTAGAGGCAAAATACGGAAGTGGTTCGGGGCAACTGTATGAAAAAGTCATACTAAATACCTTTTTGCAAGGGCTACCCCCAAAACTATGTAGAGTGGTAATATCCAAAAATATTCAGGCATTGGATCTAACAGTTCAGGAGGTAGAGCGATTGATCGAAGTCGATACGATGGTCGCAAATCATAGTAAAGCAAAAATAAATAGCCTAGGCGATTCAAATGCGAACATAAACTTCAAGAGCGATCAGGCGTCCCCCAATTTCTTTTCAAGGGATAACTCCCCAGTGCCACAAAGAAATAAAACGCCAGAACCCGTTAGGCAGAAAACAGTACGTTTTCAGCCTATCAAACAATCCAATTACGAAAATAACCCTACAATAATAAGGTGCTATAATTGTAATCGTGTTGGCCATATCGCGAGAGGGTGCTGTTATTTCCCCAATCGCATACCAAGAATTGCTGTCGGTAATACGCAAAATTACGGCAACCATTTGTTCGGAAGAACAAATTTCAGTACCGGTCGTGCAATAGGCTATAGCCAGGGGGGATTGCGCCAATCAGTACCTTACAACACGTACCAACCAAATTTGTATGACCCTCCCCCCAAAAGACAAATTAATTACCGATTTGAAAACCCAAATACTCGCCAAGGCCAATATAATACAAGAATGCCATATAGAAAGCACGAAAATTGTCCGACAAGAAATGAAAATTTTGCAAACCAACTGCATTGGCAATCAGCGCCAGTAAGCGGCACTGACGCAGGACACTCAAGTTACCGTAATAATACATGACAAAGGCAGGCAGATGTAAATCAATTAAATATGCCTACGGAACCTCATACGTCTGAATACCTATTACAGGCACCGACACATGAAGTAAATCCTCAGGGAAACGTTTCAGGCCCCTCAGAAGTATAAATTGGACCCCGAGGGTGCCCGGAATATTTAATAGGTCCAAGGCAATGGTGGTGCCGTCTTGTAGTGATATTAATAACAAGTTACCTATATTTAATGATTTTTGTGTAGAAAATGTTTATTTTAAGGCTTTGATTGACTCCGGTGCAATGATTAGTATCATAAACTCTTGCGTATTTAATATGTTGCCTCTGCATATTAGGCGACAGAGGAAACCTAATAATCCCAATTTAACGAGTGTGACAGGCCATAAATTGGATGCAAAAGGTTCAATTTGCCTAAACGTAAAAAGAGACAGTAGGACCTTTATGACAAATTTTATAATATGCGATAAATTTTCATATGAGGCTATTATAGGCGCAAATTTTCTAAGGTCTAATAGAATACTATTAGACGTGGCTAATGAGAAGCTTGTCTACCCAGCTAAGGTAGGTGAAGAAATTTCTACCTTAAGAAATTGTAACAGAGGTTACGAAGACAACGTAACAGTAAACAAAATTTCTGGCGGTATGATGTCGCAGTATTTTGAACCTCATGTCTCGCAAAGACATGGCACAATTGGAAATTTGTTCAATTACCCTGTGAGACATTGCAGAAATGAAGTAAATTTAAATAATAAAAGTATTGAATTCGCAAAAATAAAAATAGGAGATATGCGACAGTACAGGTCAAACGAAATCAAGAAAATAGTGGAACTATGGAAAAATTTAATAAAACCCAACGTGACGCCACAAGAGGCCGCAATGGCGCAACGTAGCACCAGTATGAATCTAATAAACGATGAAAATAAAGAGAAATATTACGGATTCGCGATAAGGAAAAAAAAAGTCCCTCCCAAAACGATGCAAAAAATTCAAATATCACAGATGATTGAGCCAGTGGTTAGCAAATCAGAAATATGGTTTGCGACCCCATCTGAAATGCCCGAAAATCTGCTATGCGAGGAACAGATTATATCTTATGACAAAGGAGAAGGTTTTATTTGGGTAACTAATAACCACGAAAATGATACAATTACAATTAAAAAGGGGACGTGTTTAGTTCAAATCCAGGTTTTAACGGAGAATGATTTAAATACATTGGTAAATTCTAAAAGAAACCTAGTTAACGGTATTAAAACTTCAAATAACAAATATCCTTTAACTAAATCGCAATTTTAAAACAAATTTAATATGGATCATATTACGGACTCGGAACTTAAGAAAAAATTATGCGAACTATTATGGAATTTTAAAGATATGTTTTCTGCATCTGAAGATGACATCGGGCTGATACCATTTTATGAACATTCAATTTTAACGACTGGTAATACCGTAGCAAAGCAGCCGTATCGTGTGCCGTATAAGCACAAAGAATGGTTAAAAAATAAAATTCAGGAATTAGAAAAAAATGAAATTATACGCCCAAGTATAAGTCCGTATAGTGCGCCAGTGATATTAGTACCAAAGAAGAATGGTGATCTTAGACTTGTAGTAGACTATAGAGCCCTTAATAAACAAGTAGTTAGCGATAAATTTCCTCTACCAAGAATAGATGAAATTCTTGACTCAATTTCAAGCAAAAACAAGGTTTTTACTTCTTTGGACCTTACCCAAGGCTACCACCAAGTGAAAATAGCCGAAAAGGATGTCCATAAAACTGCATTTTCAGCATCTGAATGTGGTTCATATGAATACTTAAGGGTACCATTTGGACTGAAAACAAGTTCAAGCGCGTTATGTAGACCCCTACTGCACCTGTTAAGAGGATTGAAGAATATCATTCATTTTGTTGATGATGTTATATGCTTGGGAGAAAACACTGAACAACACTTAGCAACGTTAGCTAAAGTGTTTGAGAAGTTCAGACAAGGCAATTTAAAATGTCGGCCTGAGAAAGTAAATTTATTTCAACCTAAAATTAAATTTTTAGGAGTAGTAGTAACACAAGGAGAGATATCCCCAGACCCTGATAAAATAAAACGTGTTGAAAACCTCAAACCCCCTAGAACTATGAAAGAATTAAGGGGAATTTTAGGTCTTACTGGCTACTTTAGAAAGTTCGTGCGCAATTACGCTCAAATTGCAAAATCCCTCACGGAATTAACTAAAGGGAACTCCCAAAATGTTACCTGGTCCCAGGAAGCTCAAACTTCCCTAGACCGTCTCAAAAAGGCGCTCACTTCTGAACCAATTTTATCACTTCCTGATTTCGAAAACGGGGAATTTGTGGTTACAACTGATGCTAGTTCAAAAGGCATTGGGGCTATTCTTTCGCAAATACTTCCCATAGGAAACCCTGATCCCTTACAAGGACCTTCTAATCAAAAATATAGAAAAAGTTATATGCTATTCGAGTAGAACCTTATCAAAGGGCGAAAGTAGTTATTCCGCCACAAACTTAGAATTATTAACTATAATCCCCCACTTGGACAAATTTAGACACTATTTAATTGGTAGAAAATTTATACTACGATCAGACCATAAAAGATTGCAGTACCTGCGCACATTTAAAAACCCCACGGGCATTCTAGATAGATGGATTATGAAAATCCAAGACCTAGATTACGAATTTGAGCATTTAAATGGTAAACAAAACGCAGCTTGCGACTTTTTGAGTAGATACCCAGAAAATATTCCGTCGGAAGCTGAAGAAAATGAAGTTAACGCTATCAATGCTAACAGCAAACATAAATGTAAGAAAAACAAATTCAAAGACACAGTAAAGGAAAATAAGGTTAACTAGTGTCCCTTATCGTTGGAAAATATAAAAAGAAAGCAAAAAAAGGACGAAATATGTTCGGCGCTTATTAATTATTTTGGGAATGACGATGCGTTACCGGATAAATTCAAAACTCTTAGAAAAGAGATGGATAATTTTTACTATGACCTTGATGAAGAAATACTATGTAGAATCGTGACTGCGGAGACAAATAGAAACCAAACTTCAATAATACCTGTATTACCACAAAACTTAACAGTGCCTGCATTTGAATATTTTCATTCAGATACAGGTGGACATTTAGGGGTAATGAAAACGTTCCATAATTTAAAACAATATTTCTACGTACCGTCTGCAATGACAAAACTTGAAGAATTTGTTAGTACATGCCAAGCGTGTAACTTAAGAAAAATCCCCCCAGCTTATCCTAATCCTCCAATGGGAAGGATCTCGGTAGCAAAGTACCCCTTCGATATTACCTCATTTGACTTATACGGAACAAGTGGAGGCTTGCCTGTCTCTAGCAGAGGCCAAACTTGAATTCTATCGGTTATAGACCACTTTTCAGGATTTACTTTTGCAAAAGCATTAAAAAATCAAGGTGCTTATGCCACCAGTAAGGCGTTAGCAAAATTATTTTTACAATATTTCGTTCCAAATAAAATTTTGAGTGACAACGGGAGCAATTTTGTCTCAAAAGTAACAAAAGACTTTATGTGTTTTCTTAATATAGAGAAAATGGTGACAGCTCCGTACCATCCACAAGCTAATGGTAAAATAGAAAATAGGCATAAAATATTTTCGAACGTATTAAGTATTTATACAAAAGATAATAGGAACTACTGGGATCAATTCTTACCTTATTTAACTAACGTAATCAACACTGCTTATTCAGAAACAACCAAAGACAATCCATTTTATTTACTTTTTGGTCGTGATGTTAGAATCCTGTATAATGAGATTATTGAATCTCGGCAGTATTATAATAGCTCGGAAGATTACAAACAAGAATTCATAAATAGGTTGAGGAAAACTTATAAAATAGTTAGGCAAGAGTTGGAAAAATGTAAAATAAACCAAGAGCTAAGAAACCAACCCAAAGTCAAGGGGAGTATAGATTTCAAAGTAGGGGACTGCGTCTACCTAAAGAACGAGGCAAAAACGGAAGGAAAAAAACTTTCCAACAAATATTCTGGACCGTACAGAATAGTCAAAAAGTACGATAACGAATATACTTTTAAAATGGAAAACCCCGATAGTGGAAGAACTTACAAGGCGCATGTTAGCCGAATAAAAAGGGCCAAATTTCCAGAGAGATGGGTATCACATCCCTCCTCTACTGATTCATCAGATGCAGAAAATGAGCCCCCTAGATCAATATTGGCAGAGCTAAAACCCTTTAATTTCAAGCAAGACTATTTCGAGAATGACAGTGATGAGGAAAATTTTGAAGAATTTTTAGCTATGAAAAATCTAGTTATTCCAGAGAAAAAATCCCTATTACTAGTAAGAATAAAAACAGAAAAAAGTCCAAAAAGTTATTCATCGGCGAGCGCAGGAGATTTATATTATACAATATCTCCAAAAAAACAATTTTTCCACGATAGAATTTCGACCCCATGTCCCCCCAAAAGAGTTCCAGACGATATGGTTTCCCCTGCAACACCGATAGAAAGGCCCCTGTCTTTACAGGAAGAATTAAACAGAGCGGTAAAACCCCCGGTATTACTGTAAAGAAAACTCCTCCCAAAGATTTAACTAAAACAAACCTGCGAGAAGCTATGGATTTAATTAATTTCCCCATAAAAAAAAGTCAAAGTACATTGCCCGAGAATAAAACTCCCAAGGATAACCAGCAAGGTCAATATCATGATATAACTATATCCAAGGTCAAACCTAAACACTGAACCTCATGGAGGGAAACCTTAGTGCAAAGAATGCCCCATCCCCCTGAAGACATGGCATTCAAACAGTGGAGGAACCCGCGAAAACTCTTGATTCCTCCCAAAGCTCTCAAGAATCTTTCAAATCTCCCGAGTTGAAAACTCAAGGTGAGGATTTAGAGAATAAACCTTCTGCTTCTAGAGGAGTAGAAAATTACAAAGGAAGGGCAGGTGATACCTCAAAAAGTGCCACCTCTAAAAGTTCTAATCCGGATTCGTCGGAAACTAGTTCCGAAGAGTCTGACGGCGAATCAGACCATATAATAGCTAAAGAAATAGGAAAATCAAGACCGACCTCAGCAGCCGCACACGGGAAACAAACGAAATTAAAATGGCAAGAATTTTTGAAAAAACAATACAAAAAGTTTGACCTTATTTCGCTAGAAAAACCGAAAAAGAAAAAACCGCAAGAAGTCGAGGAGAAAGTAACGACACAATCGGGTAGAACGGTTAAAAAACCCGATAGATGGAATTACACTTAATCAGCATAGAATTAAAACACTTTAATGGATAGGCGTCATAAAGGAATAATAATAATAATGTATAATGTATCCATAATGTATTATAATGTACCCAGTTATTGAGATCAATAACGGAACTTATATCATGGGATGGGGAGGTTCGGTTTCCCCTACCGACCGTGTTATCGGGGTCAACATCGTCGATTCTATATGTGTGGTTCCAATGACCAAGTATAACAAGGGCACGTGTGGGGTCGACGATGTTGACTTTGAAAACAGAGGATTTCGGATGCTCACCTAGCCCAAGTAGCCTATTTCTCCATGGAACTCAACTTATATTCTACAAATGAACTATGGAAACCATCCCCTGCTCAGTATTAATTTGTGTAATCAAATCTAAATAGATGGACCAAGTTTTGTGGGAAGCCTGGAGAGGAACTCAAAGCCCATGCAGCTTTTAATTTGTTGGGTTTTGGCGGTCCCCTCGGATTTTCTATGAAAAAATCGATCCAGGTCCTAACTGAGAGCATTTTCAGACCATGACAATGGAATCAAAACCTACTCGAAGGGCGATAATTGATACTGAGTTCATTAGCATAATGAATGCGAAGGAAAACATTATATATTCGGCAGCTATGTTAGTCGTGGACGAACAAGGAAATCAAATATATGAGAAAGAATGGGATGTAACCTACAACCTTAAAGGGTATGCACCCCAAACTTATAAGTATGGTTTAGCGGTTGCAAATTCCCCCAAGTATCGTCCGGCTAGAGGGGAGGTCAAAACAAAATATAGGAGAAGAAGCGCAAAGCAACTTGGCTGTTTACAATTATTGATAAGACGCCTACAAAAGAACCTCAATATCAAGTATTTCTATTGCAAGGGACCCACTCAAACAGACTTATTACTCCTTGATAAATGCAGAGCCCCCAAAATTGTCTATAACCTCGAAAAAAAAATACCCAATGTGTCAAATATGAAGGCATACATCATCCTTTAGCGGAAATTCAATATTACAAACAATTTTTATTTGACCCTGAATCTGAAGAATACAAATTCCTCGGTAGTAAATTATTCCTGAAACGTATGAAAACTTACCAAAGAAAAAGAGACGCCTATAAAAATAGTAACAAGAAAATTAAGAGAAGATTCTAAACTCAAAACTACCTATTAGTAGGCAACTGTGGAAGAAATTAACCTCGTATACATAAACTATTTTGTCATAATGCAGATTATAATTATTTTAGGCCTACACATAAAATAGGATACCAGTGTAATTATGTGCTGCACGCTTGCTTATTCATGTGTTCCTTACTCGTGAAATATAATGTAAAATTAAATTGTATAGCGATTATTAGCTACGCTTTAAAGTTATATCTCAACCAGTCATAGAGGTATATCACGACCAGAATTAAGCTCGGAAGTCCTAATTTTACTTTCCTAACCTATCTAATCATAAAATATTTATTCTGTTTTATGTCTACAAATCAGTTTTCTTTGGCCAATGCCACAAAATGATTACATAATAAGAAATAACCTAAGTAAAAATTAAAGTGCCTTTGAAAAAAAAAAATATATATAATTATAACAAAGCAGTATACAAAAGAATTTTGCAAAAAATGGGTAAAATTAATGATAAATTAATTCTAGAAACAAAAAATAAGATGATGCTTAAGAATATCATCATAATCCTCGTTGTTCACGCAGTGACCCAAGATATTGTAAAACATGGAGTAATATTCAAGCATGAAAATTCATTGCTAGCTAGCCATGACGCAAGGAAGATCTTTATGAAATTGGACCCCAAAACCTTCAAGACCTTGTTTCAACAAGTAACAAGACTAGAAAGAAACACGAATGAACTCAAAGAATCGACCAATTTCTGGTGGAACATACTATTGGCCGTATGTTTCGTATTCGCAACCTCCCTGACCATAAGAACCCTATCGACTTTTAATTACGGAAAAATCCTAAGACTAAGAAGATGAAAACCAAGAGAAGAACACGGGGAAACAGCTGAAATGCAGAGGTTAAACCCGGAGCCCCATGAGAACGTCATAGCCAAGAAATAGGGAAGACATTAGAAAACGAGTGGGTATAGAGGTCTCCACTCGTCCTTGTTATGTCTTTTTCCCTCATTGTAGTATCGTTTACGTAAAACCGTGTGGTTATGACGCTGCAACATGCGTTTCTTAAACAGCACGGACGTGCGTGAACAATGCAGGCATGAAATATGTTGTAAAATTAGACCTAAAAAATTAACCATGTAGCATAAACTCTGTTTAAATTATTATTTTAAATCTAATGTAAAATTAACTAAGTGTTGAAAGAAGTTAAATAAAGTGTATGTAGTAGTATATATTAGAAAGTATAATAAGAGACCACACTTAAAGTTACAGAATTAATCTTTTATAACGCCGTTAGGCTATAACAACTTAGAAGAAACTTCTATGTATTGAATTTCCCAATGAGAATTATGTCGTTTTATTATAACCAAAACGATAAAAATTTAATTTTCTGTACTAATATTAGTGTATTTATTTAACTCTGTCTCATAGCGTAAAAATTCATATACCCAATTAATACGTGACTTATTTGTACTATGAGTGTTTACTTCAAAGAACGTGTGATTCTGCCTCGTTATTTTTATTACAGGAAGTGGATGGACACATTGGATATTGAGCATTACAATGAGTTACCCAGTGCAGATACAACCTAGTAGCATCTATTTTCATCATACCTCAACCAACGAAGAGTACTCACCATACACTCCAGGCAATTTTCATCCCAGCTTCGTCTACGAAAACAACAGTTACCTTTGATCATTGTTTCTTCGACCAAGAACCATACTACGTATCAGGTAACATTATATTTGAATCTCAGTATCCAGCGCATTATCGAACTATATAATCAGATAAATTCTGAGAACCCCATCGATCAGTATAAAATATAAATACAGAAATATTGCCCTTGATAATCATTATGGACCCCAGAATCATTTGACTGTATAGTGATGATATTTGAAGTTAAATGATATTTAACGATATTTGAAGTTAAACGATATTTGAAGATATTTGAAGTTGAAGTTAAAGACAATATGTGGAAAGAGTCACTATAATCATTTGACCGTATAGTGATGATATTTGAAGTTAAATGATATTTAACGATATTGGAAGTTAAATGATATTTGAAGATATTTGAAGATATTTGAAGTTGAAGTTAAAGACAATATGTTAAAAGATTTACTATAGTTTGATGTCAACCCATTCCAAATCCAAACTTCAATTCCCCCGTGATTAACCTAGAAATCTCTGCAAAGGTTAATAGACGCAAGCCATGAGCTAACAAGTTTATAAGAGACACAAAAGAACAATTTTATACGAGAATACATTCTCTATGTGCCTCAAAATATCCCAAAAGATAAGGCACCCTATGAGCTATCGAAAAGCAGGTGAGAATGAACTCTGATGGCATATTCCCACACCTGTAGTTGGAAGCATCATTTCCCAGTTGACAATTAGAGAAAGCCTGTCGTGTGAACACAATCGTGCTTGAACTGTCACATGAAGAAACCACAACGTAAGTGCTTTAAAGAATTTTGCCAAGACGAAAAGAGTGAAGGACAATAATTTACAACAGGAAGATTGAGTACACTAAGGACTCGAAAGTAATGAAATAGATGTGAATTTACATATGTTACTTCTTAATAACTTTGATAACTCGAAAATCCCAATAGTGAAAGTGTTTTAATGTTACCAGTGAACATGGTAAACTCAATATTGTGTGTTTTAAATCGTTTTTGTATGTAGTGTTAGATGTCCAGATAGTTATGTGTAGCGTTGTCGAGCTATTCATTTAATGTAGCGTAGATAGAAAGTAGTGTGCCTTATAGACAGCAAAATAAAAAAAAGCCTTGTAAAAAGTTAATTCAAAAAAAACTTATGTAAATATAGAATAGCCCCAACCTTGTTGGAAATGTAAAAGTAATCAGTGTTAGATGTAGAAGAAAAAAATCTTTAGTATAGTAGCTAGCCTAGAACCATGAATAATCTTAGTCCGGTAGATGAATTTCAGATAGGGACGTAGAATAAAATAAGAAAAGTAATAGAGAAAATTTTTAGAACTTCTGATCAAGCCATAACATAAATATAAAATAATTATGTAGAAGAAATAGTTAATAAATTGCGAACATTTTAAAAGCCCAAAGGCAAGCAAATACTAATGACGGGACGTCATTAATTGATGGGAAGGGTAATATGTACCGGGAGTAAAACACGATGTATTTAAAATACCAAAGTAAAGTTCCTTCTTTCTAAAGATAATTCTAACTCCTATAATTAAGCTAAATCTAGTTTCAAAAATGAAAATTCTTAATCAGCAAAAAGAGAAATTGCATTCTAGCGTCAGTCAAACAACGACGCTAGTCGGTTTAAATTTCGCTAAGATAATTAGTAACAAAAAAGATGCTACGCACAATATTTCTAAGGAAGTTTAAATGGTAAGAACCGTGTGAACGCTTGAATCATCAGAAATATTTAAAAGAATTTATTGGACGAAAGGTTCGCATCCTTGGACCACGTGAGCCAATTGCAAGCCAGTCCTTACAGCGCAGGACGAAAGAACTGCGTTTGTTAGTGGGGTAAAAGTGCTTTTTAAAAGTATTCGTAAATCAGAATCAGAACCATTCAGATAGAATTATTTGGCCATTCAAGCTTGGCAATTCTTTCATGTTGTATCTCAGTCACCATTGTTGTCGTTTGAAGTAACTCACTGCTGTGCACCTAAATATGTAAGTCCCAATAAATCTATTGTTTTTGCCTGTGTTTATTTCATTTTATATGTCCGTATCTAGCCTAATGATAGCTAATTAGTTCGCATGTCTCCAAGGTAGCGCTCCCAGAGGAATCTGATCTCCAGATAGCTCGAAGAGAAGATGTCACATTTATATTGCTACACATTTATTTTCTCTCATTAACTGAGGGTGGCGTAAGCCTTGTTGGCACGATCTTGAGCGCTGTAAGCGGCGCTTTCGGAGAACTTATAAGGTGTAAGTTCACAGCTTCAAGGTACGATATTAGATTTGACGCGGTCAATATTTATGACCACAATTAAGTCCAGTCCCCTTTCCTTTTATTACCACATTTAGTATAGCCAGCCAAAATTTTCCATTGCTACAAATGCCAAAATTTTTTATTGATACAAGAGGGCTGTAAAGGTCGTCATTCTCAAAGACCTAATTTCCAGAACTTTCATCTACGTTGAACAAGATGAATACCTCAAGATGTGTTTGGGGAAAATCGTAACTTACAAGTCTTGCCCTGAGGATTTTGGGGCGTTTGTCATCCCTATAGACACAACTTCCAGAACTCTCAACTACGTTGAACAAAATGACCATCTCAAAATTTTGTGTTGGATGTGTTTGGGGAAATGGTGGGCAATCAAATGAGCCCTTTTCCAAAGTTTCTACGCCAACAAATAGCCATCACAAAATTTCTATCAGATGTATTTTGGGAAAATACGAGGTGTGGGGTAAAGGATCCAGCCTCACATCACTCTGAATCTCAAAAAGCACACTAAAACTTCTGATTAGCAATCCAATGAGCCCCTTCCGAAGTTTATACGATCATCCATTCTAGATCATCCATTCTATACAAACCTTATATGCCCCCAGGGCATATCTTACAACCCTTGCCTTGAGGGCTCTGGGCTCTGGGGGGGGGGGGGTTGTCATCCTCAAAGATACAATTTCCAGTCTTATCTCAACATTTTTATTGGATGTTTTTGGGAAAATGTTGGGCATGGGAGAGGGGTTAGTTGTCCTTCAATCACTCACAAGTTCTTACCACAACAAATGGCCATCTCAAAGTATCTATCTGACATATTTCAGGAAAATACGAGGTGTCGGGGGGGGGGGGAGTAATCACACTTTGATCACTCTGAATCCTTAAAAGGGCACTAGGGCTTCTGATTACCAATTCAAAGAGTCCCATCCGAAGTTTATGCGATAATTCTTTTATATATATACCTTATATACCCCCAGGATATAATTTACAACCCTTGCCCTGAGGGCTCTGGGGTTGGGGGGAGGTTTCTTCCTCAAAGATATAATTTTCTGACCTTTGAACTACATTGAACAAAATGGCTATCTCAAAATTTTGATTGGATGTGTTTGAAGAAATGGTGGGCGTGGGAGGGGGGTTAGTTGCCCTCCAATCACTTTCGACTATTAAAAATGGCACTAGCCCTTTCAATTTCAAATCGAATTAGCATTTTTCAAAGTTTCTACGACAACAAATAGCCATCTCAAAATTTCTATCAGATTTATTTCGGGAAAAAGCGAGGTGGGGGGGGGGGGGGTATCCACCCTCAGCCATCTCAAAATTTCTATCAGATTTATTTCGGGAGAAAGTGAGGTGGGGGGATATCCACACTCCCATAAAAAACGCGCACTAAAACTTGTGATTAGTAATCAATTTAGCCCCTTCTAAAGTTTATACGACCACCCTTTCTGTATGAAAAGGTGGGCGTGAGAGTTGGGCGTTAATTGCCCTCCAATCATTTTCGACTATTTAAAAGGGCACTAGCCCTTTGAATTTCCAATCGAGTGAGCCGTTTTTTTCAAGTTTCTACGACAAAGCTTTCAATAAAAACCTTATATTCCCCTAGAGAATAACTTGTAACCCTTGCCCTAAAGAATGTGGAGGAAGTGTCCTCCTCAAATCCCCATAGTGTAAAATTTTCCCGGAAAAGTTCACCCCAGAAACTTCCTTTTTCAGGAAAATTCTCCCAATGAAAACCCACCCCTAGCAGAAAATCCTCCCTCCGAAAAACGTCTATATACTCCCCAATAACAAATACTATTTGGCAAAATTAGGCAAATTTCATAACTTACAGATCTTTCCCCAGGGCCTGTGGGGGGTCTTGTTGCCCTCAAAAGCATAAGCATTGGATCTTTCAACTATTCTAGACAAAATGGCGATCTTAGAATTTTGGTCGAATGAATTTGTGAGGAAAAGGGCGTGAGAACGGGGCTATGTACCCTCCAATCCTTTTCGTCACTTAAAAAGGACACTAGAACGTTTAGTCTACTATTGAATACACCCTCTCCTGATCGTCTAGGACAATTGGATCGATACGATCACCACTGGGAAAAATGTATAAACACACATCTGTGCCCTTTCTTCTGGCAATGCAAAAAAAAAACAACGAAAAATTCCACATTTTTGATGATGGGAGCTTGAAACTTCTACAATAGAGCTCTCTGAGACGCTGAATCTGATCAAGATTTCAAGATTCATCAAAATTCTTAGTATTTGTGGGTGCTTCCCCCTTTTTTCCAAAATCAGAAAAAAAATTTCTGGCTCGCATATTTTTACGAGTAACACTAAACTTAATGAATTTTATATATTAGGAATCAGCATAACAAGCTGACTCTTCTGATGTATTTGTTGATATGTAAATTCTGTTTATTAGAGTTTTGATTACTACAGAGCCGAGTCGCTCCTTAAAGGTCGTAACTACGAACTTTGATTGATATTTACTTTATTAGTGACTGAACCAGAAATCCTCTATTGCAAACCTACTACTACAAAAAATGCAAATGAACACAAAAAAATGAAAAAAAAAAAACACAAAAAAATACAGAAAAATAATACGGATAAAATAATAGAGGGAGTGAAAAGGACCACGATCTGAACAATAAGCATATCACTTATTGATAAGCGTATCACTTATTTTAAAAACAGAAAAAAACACAGCAAAACACAGAAAGGAAAAAAAAAAGAAAAAATAGACTACGATCTAAATTATAAGCATAGAAATCCACCATGAATATCGATCAGATCGGACCGTATCATTGAGAAATTGAATTACTAAGGACCGAGTAGGTTTACAAATACCAAGTAAATACAAATTGAAAGGAAAGAAGATTAACAGCCCATTTAAATAATTTATCAAAAGCGAGCGAGGAAAAGAATAAATAGCACATTCAAAGACAAGGTGATAACAATTATCAACATCATTACACGAGCAGAGTAGAATGTAGATTTTTCCAATTCTATATAGAGAATAATTCAGGTGGCAGCGACCAGTTATAAATTGAGTTAAGTAAGGAAACGGGCCAAGGGTCATCCTTATCATAGGCAGCGCAATAGCGCTTTCCAAGTAAAGAACGATGTTGGCACAATGTATTATTATTATTTTTTTTTTGGTTTCTTGGTTTTTGACCAGGGCACTTCGTATCGAAGGAGTTGTCATAGAAACTTCAAAAAAAGCTCATTCAATTGGAAATTGGAAGGGTTTGTGCCATTTCCAATAGCCGAAAGTGAATGGAAAGCAAATAACACCCCTTCCACGTCCACCATTTCTCCAAACACATCCTATCAAAATTTTGAGTTAGCCATTTTTTTCAACGAAGTTGAAAGTTCTAGAAATTATGTCTTGAGGATGAGAATGAGCATGACACCCCCCCCCCCCACAGCACTCAGGGCAAGGGTTATAAGTTATGACCTGGGGGCACTTTAGGTTTTCATAGTAAGCATCGTTGTAGAAACTTCAAAAAGGGCTCATTCGATTGGGAATTGAAAGGGCTAGTGCCCTTTATAATAGTCAAAAGTGATAGGAGGGCAACTAAGCCCCCTCTCACGGCTACCATTTCCCCAAACAGATCCAATAAAAGTTTTGAGATAGCTTCTTTTTTTTAAACGTAATTGAAAGTTCTGGAAATTGGGTCTTTGAGGATAACCCCCGTCCCCACAGTCCTCAGAGTAAGGAATGTAAGTTTTTCCCTGGGAGAATATAAGGCTATATAGAAAGCGTTGTCGTAGAAACTTCAAAAAGGACTCATTCAATTGGGAATTGAGACGGCTAGTGCCCTTAATAATAGTCAGAAGTGACTGGAGGGCGAATGCCTCTCCGCCCACGCCGATTATTT
Source organism: Artemia sinica (assembly GCA_027921565.1). Lineage (NCBI taxonomy): Eukaryota > Metazoa > Arthropoda > Branchiopoda > Anostraca > Artemiidae > Artemia > Artemia sinica. The sequence continues at coordinate 11,828,196 of CM051263.1, read as the reverse complement.
CCTCAAACACTTCCAATCAACATTTTGATATAGCCATTTTGTTAAACGTAGTTGAAGGGTCAGGAAATTATTTCTTTGAGTATGACACCCCCCCCCCCAAAGCCCTCAGGGCTAAGGTTTTAAATTATCCCTGTGGACATATAAGGTTTTTATAGAAAGTTTTGTCGTAAAAACTTCAAAAAGGGCTCATTCGATTGGCAATTGAGAGGTCTTTTGCCCTTTTTAATAGTCGAAAGTAATCAGAGGGAGAATCACCCCCCATGGTCCTCATTTCCAAAAACATTTTTGGTCAAGATTTTGATATGTTCTTTTGGTTCAACGTAGTTGAAAGCTCTGAAAATTACGTCTTTGAGGATGACAACCCCCCCCCCCCCCATAGCACTCAGGACAAGGGTCGGCAGTTATACCCTTGGGGCATATAAGGTTTTTATAGAAAGCTTTGTCGTAGAAGCTTCAAAAATGGCTCATTCGATTGGAAATTGAGAGAACTAGTGCCTTTTTTATTAGTCAAAAGTGATCAGAGGGCAGATGCCCCTCCTCCACGCCCATCATTTCCCAAAACACTTCCAATCAAAATTTTGAGATAGCCATTTTGTTCAACGTATTGGAAACGTCTGGAAATTATGTTTTTAAGGATAACACCCCCCCCCCCCCACTCTCCCAGCTCTCAGTGCAAGAGTTGTAAGTTATGCCCTGGGGGTTTTTATAGAAAGTATGGTCATATAAACTTAGGAGGAGGCTCATTGAATTGGTAGTCAGACGCTCTAGTGCTCTTTTTAGGAGTCAAAGTGATCGGAGGGCAGATACCCCCCCCCTCACACACACACACACACACACACTTCATATTGTTCCAAAATGCGGCTAACAGAAATTTTGAGATAGCCATTCTATATTTTTTTATATATTTTTTTTTTTTTTATTTCTCAATGCCTCTCTCTTTGCGCAGAAGTTTGGCTTTTTGTGCCAATTCTTGCAACTTCTGAAACATAAAGGCCCTTAATTTAGGAAAAGAATTTTTTTGTAATGCTAAAAACTTTAGTGGGAAGAGGGGTTCACTGAGGATGGGGGAACCCCCTTATATGTGGATTAATTGCCCCGTACCTTCAATTGAAAAACACTTGTTTCTGTATTTAACTTCCTTTGAAGTTGATAGAAGTCCATTTACTGCCCTATTCACAAAAATTTTAAGTGCCCCTAAAGCTTCAAATAGATTGATCGGAGAAAGGAAGGATGTCCTTGAAAATCATCATTCTCATTTCCCAGTGGCTCAGTGCATTTACGCCCTAAATTTCAAGCCGTTAGTAAAAGGAGAATGCCTACCTATAAATTGATTAATTGAAAAAAAAACAGAAATTATTCCGTATATGGGGGCGTTGTCCGTTTCTCGATACCTTGCTCTTTACGTTAAAAGTTTTTTTTAAGCACTTTTAAAAAAGCTTCTTATTCTAACTAAACGGCCCTTGTGTTTAAGGGGTCGTTCTTAAAAAAACTGGGTTAAACATTCCAACTTAAGCGTTAAGAGCAAGGTGTCGTGGAGGAGGGCAACCCTTTCATATATGGAATAATTTATGTTTGCTTTGCGTTTTAATGTTGCTCTTTACTTTCAGTTGAAAAAAAAGTTTTTTGTTATTTAATTTCTTATCGTTTTTCAAATAATGCCGGTAAACCTAGCTCTGCCTCCACGAAAAGATTCCTCCCCTTAAGGGAGACTCCTCCGTAGAAATTTCCTCCCGCGTAAAATAACCCCACCCCCCATAAATTCCCTCCAGAAAATTCCGTCCTTGCTGTTAATTCCTCTTACCTCCCCACGTTAAATGTCTTGCAAACCATTCTGCTATGAAAATTCTCCTTAGCTTACTTTAATTTGAAAAAGACTGATTTCGAATCATTTTTCCAATCACTCCGAAAATCACCTCTTCTGTGGAAAATTGTTCCCGGAAATCCCCATCTCCCAGTGGGAAGTTGCTTCCGCAGAAAATTCCTCCATGGAAAATTTCTCCTCCAAAAAAGTAGTAATGCTACAATAGATAATGGACGTACATCGCATAAACCTACCAGAACAGGTTATATTCCGGTCAAAATGGTATACTTTACAGAGCTACATATCATGAGGTCCAGGGCGGAATCATATAATTCAACCAAACAGGTTATATTCGGACCATAATGATATACAATACGGAACTTACAGCCTGAGGGAGTAAACCCAATCAATAGATACTGATTACACTTAATTTATTCATCATTAGTACTTGCAAGATACTATAGCTATGAGGCAATAGAAACCAATCCATAGCAACTAGGTTTAAAATAAGGACGGATTTTCAATTTAATTCATTTTGATTCAAGTAGACTCAAAGGGTTGAAATTTCAATCGCTTATCAGCTAAAGGTAGGTCTGAGGGAATAGTGACTCCCACGCAACATTAGATAAATCCGTTCACAAGTCGATTGATTTGATTCACCTAGCTTCAGTTCTTGGCTGTGATCGCTATAATGCACATGTACCAAGTGAGGAGTGCGGTACTAACTAAAGTTGAAATTAATAAAGTTGAAGGCGCCGAGAAAAGAATTTTAATATGGAAATCAAGAAATTCCTTAGAAATCCAGTACAATCCTTAGAAATCAAGTAGTGAGGTGGTTATGGATTTGAACCACCAAGGACCCAAACCATCAAGGACTCCAACCACCAAGGAACCCAAACTTCAAGGGTCCCAATACCCCCTCCCCCAACTTTTTGACACCTCCCAGTATTTTCTTATACTTTTTTTAAGTTCAATATTTTTTAACTTTTTTTATCTTTTATTTCTTATATTCTTTTAACATAGAAATTTTTCACTTTTTTATATGTCTTAAAATGACAAAAATATACTTAAAAAAATAAAATTCCTATTTAATATTTTCGAAATACAAAAGAAGAATGATATAAATATATTAGTTATGATTTTTACTATTAGAAAAATAATGTTTGTAGTAACACTTTTCTTCTTTTTTTTACTTAGAATTTTTTGCCGCGTAGTATCTATGAGCAACCATAGAGGACGATTGATACAGCCGCATAAATAATAATAAAAAAAAGTCCAAAACATTCTCTATTCAAAATTTTTAATGCACCCTCTGCTGATCTTCTAGGACGATTTGTTCGATACGATCACCACTGGGAAAAAATACATAAACCCACATATGTGCTCTTTCTTCTGGCAAAACAAAAAAACGAAAAATTCCACATTTTCGCTGATGGGACCTTGAAACTTCTACAGTAGAGCTCCTTGATTCACAGAACCTGATCAAGATTTCAAGATTCATCAACATTCTTAGTATTTTTGGGGTGCTTCCCCCTTTTTTCGAAAATTAGAAAAATTTCCTCAGGCTCGCAGATTTTGACGAGTAACACTAAGCTTAATGAATTTTATATATTAGGAATCAGCATAGCAAGCTGACTCTTCTGATGTATTTGTTGATATGAAAATTGATATGAGTGATATGAAATGAATGATATGATAATTGAATGATGTGAAAATAGTTTTGGTTACTATAGAGCCAAGGCACTCCTTACAGGTCGTAATCACGACCTCTGATAGATATATACCTTATTAGTGACAAAACCTTTGAGGATAACAACACCCCCCCCAGTCCTCAGGGTAAGGAATGTAAGTTTTGCCCTGGGGCATATAAGGTTCTTATAGAAAGAGTAGTCGTAGAAACTTCAAAAAGGACTCATTAAATTGAGAATTGAGACGACTAGTGCCCTTAATAATAGTCAAAAGCGATTGGAGGGCGAAGGGAGTGATGGAGGCCCCCGCACGCCCATAATTTCCCCAAACACTTCCAATCAACATTTTGATATAGCCATTTTGTTGAACGTAGTTGAAGGGTCTGGAAATTATTTCTTTGAGTATGACAACCCCCCCCCCCCCAAGCTCTCAGGGCTAAAATTGTAAGTTAATCCCTGTGGGCATATAAGGTTTTTATAGAAAGTTATATCGTAAAAACTTCAAAACGGGCTCATTAGATTGGAAATTGAGAGGGCTATTGCTCTTTTTTATAGTCGAAAGTAATCGGAGGGAGAATCGCCCCCCACCCCTCATTTCCCAAAACGTTTCTGATCATCATTTTATATGGCCTTTTTGTTCAACGTAGTTGAAAGCTCTGAAAATTATGTCTTTAAGGATGACAATCCTCTCCCCATAGCCCTCAGGACAAGGGTCGTATGTTATACCCTTGGGGAATATAAGGTTTTTATAGAAAGTTTTGTCGTGGAAGCTTCAAAAAGGGCTCATTCAATTGGAAATTGAGAGAAGTAGTGCCTTTCTTATTAGTCAAAAGTGATCAGAGGGCAAATGCTTCTCCTCCACACCCATCATTTCCCCAAACACTTCAAATCAAAGTTCTGAGATAGCCATTTTGTTCAACGTATTTGAAAGGTCTGGAAATTATGTCTTTGAGGATAAGAAATCCCCTCAGCCCTCAGGATAAGGGTTGTATTAATATGCCCTGGGGGTATATAAGGTTTTTATAGAAAGCATAGTCAAATAAACTTAGGAGGGGGCTCATTGGATTGGTAGTCAGACGCTCTAATGCTCTTTTTAAGAGTCGAAGTGATTGGAAGGCAGCTACTCCCCCCCCACACACACACACACTTTGTATTGTCCCGAAATACATCTAATAGAAATTTTGAGATGGCAATGCTGTTCAAAATAGTATAAATATCATATAACAGTTCTTTTGGGTTTGAAACAAACCCCAGAGATTCAAGGCAAGGGTTAGGGGTGTTGGCATGGGCCATTATGTTTTTTTTTTCTTAAGTCTACTTAAAGGCTTCAGGAATAAACACTGGTAAAAATGGTAGAAATATTACACTTTTTTGAAATGAGAATTGAGCAAAAAGTCTGGTCTACAGAATTGCATTGTTATGGAACCCAGAATCACCATCCGTCCAACACCCCCTCCCAGTTTCATAGAATAGAGATGCAGGACATCTTTTCACTTGTGGTGGTTCAGAGACAAATTAATTATGTTATAATGACCGGACGACATTTCGCAGTCTAAATATTGTAAATGCGTGTTTCACATCAAATATGTAAGGTTCATCAAGTTCAGTGTTACCCATCAAATTCTGAGAGCCTTAGAAAATTTTCACGATTTTTGAAAAAAAAGAAAAACACCCCCAAAGAGGCAAGGAATCATTTTGAAATATGCACCATCAGATTCAGTATATCATATAACTCTACCATAGAGATTTCAAACTCCCATTATTAACAATGTGGAATTTTGTAATTTTACCAGAAGGAAGATTCACGGTTGCATATTTATATTTTTTTTAATATCTCAATGCCTCCCTCTTTGCGCTGAAGTTTGGCTTTCTCTGCCAATTCTTTAAGAGCAACTACTGAAACACAAGGGCCCTTTAATTACGAAAAGAATTTTGTATTAATGATAAAATAACTTTAGTGGGAAGAGCCATACACTGAGGGTGGGGCAGCCCCCTCATATATGGAATAATTGCTGCACGTTTAATATTGCCCCTTAATTTCAATTGAAAAACACTTGTTTCTGTATTTAACTTTCTTCGAAATTGATATAGGTCCATCGCCAAAATCTTAAGTACCCCTAAAGCTTCAAATATATTGGTTGGAAAAAGGAAGGGTGCCTTTGAAAATCATCATTCTCATTTCCCAGTGGCTTAGTGCATTTACACCCTAAATTTCAAGCCGTTAGCAAAAGGAGAATACCTACCTATAAATAGATTAATTAAAAAACAGAAATTATTCCGTATATGAAGGAGTTGCCCCTTCCTTGATACCTTGCTCTTCTTGTTAAAAGTTTTCTTTAGGCACTTTTAAAAAAGCTTCTTATTCTAACTAAACGGCCCTTGTGTTCATGGAATCGTTATTAAAAAAAAACTGGGTTAAACAGTCAAACTTATTCTTTAAGAGCAAGGTATCGCGGAAGAGGGCAACCCTTTCATATACGAAATAATTTCGGTTTGTTTTGTGTTTTAATGTTTCTCTTTACTTTCAGTTGAAAAAACGTGTTTTGTTATTTAATTTCTGATCGTTTTTCAAATAATGCCGGTAAACCTAGCCCTGCCTCCACGAAAAGACTTCTCACCTTACGGGAGACTCCTCTGTAGAAATTTCATCCCACGTAAAATACCCCCATCCCCCGTTAAATCCCTCCAGAAAATTCCGTCCTTACTGATATTCCTTTTCCCTCCCCCTGTTAAATGTCTTGCCGACGATTCTGCTCTGAAAATTCTCCATAGCTTACTTTAATGTGAAAAAGACTAATTTCAAATCATTTTTCCAATCACTCCGAAAATCTCTTCTTCCGTGGAAAATTTTTCCCAGAAATCCCCACCTCCCAGTGGGAAGTTGCTTCCGCAGAAAATTCGTCCATGGAGAATTTCTACTCCAAAAAATTAGTATTGTTATAGTAAATACTGGACGTACAACTGGACGTAAATCGTATGAACCTACCAGAACAGGTTATATTCCGCTCAAAATGGTATACTTTACATAGCTACATATCATGAGATCCAGGGAAAAATCCTATAATTCTACCAAACAGTTTATATTCGGGCCGTAATGATATACAATACAGAACTTAGAGCCTGAGGGAGTAAACCATATCAATATTATACTGATTGCACATAATTTATTCATCATTAGTACTTGCAAGATACCATAGCTGTGAGGCCATAGAAACCAATCCATAGCAACCAGATTCAATATAAGGACGGATTTTCGATGTAATTCATTTTGATTCAAGTACACTCAAAGCGTTGAAATTTTAAACGCTTATCAACTAAAGGCAATTCTGAGGGAAGGGTGACTCCCACGCCACATTATATAAGTGTCAGAATATGATTAGAATATATTCATCCTTTCTTAAGTCGATTGATTTGATTGACCAAGCCACAGTTCTTGGCTGTGTTCGCTATAATACACAGGTACCAGGGAACTTTTATTTAGGTACCAAGTGAGAAGTGCGTTACCAACTAAAGTTGAAATTCATAAAGTTGTAGGTGTCAAGAAAAGAATTTTAATATAGAAATCCAGAACATTCTTTAGAAATCCAGTACAATCCTTAGAAATCAAGTAGTGAGGTGGCTATGGATCTGAACCCACAAGGACACCAACCATCAAGAACCCCAACCACCAAGGTTCCAAAACTTCAAGGGTTCCAACACCTCTTCCCCCAACTTTTTGATCCCTCCCCATATTTTCTTATACTTTTTTTAAGTTTAATTTTTCTTTAATTTTTCTTTTTTTTAAGTTTTAAGTTTAACTTTTTTCTTAACTTTTATTTTTTATATTTTTTTAACATAGAAATTTTTTCAATTTTTTTATATGTCTTAAAATGACATGAAATATACTAAAAAAAATTTCTATTTAATACTTTCGAAATACAAAACAAGAGTGATATAAATATGTTAGTCGTGATTTTTACTATTAGAAAATTAATGTTTGTAGTAAAACTTTTCTTCTTTTTTTTTACTTTTAATTTTTTGGAGTTTTTTTTTTATTATTATTTATGCAGCTGTATCAATCGTACTCTATGGTTGCTCATGGACAATACGCGGCAAAAAAATACAAAGGAAAAAAATAAGAAGAAAAGTATTACTACAAACATTATTTTTCTAACAGTAAAATCCCGACTAACATATTTATATCATTCTTGTTTTGTATTTCGAAAATATTAAATAGGAATTTTATTTTTTAAGTATATTTATTGTCATTTTAAGACATATAAAAAAAGTTGAAAAAATTTATATACGAAAAAAATAAAAAATAAAAGTTAAAAAAAGATAAAAAAATAGAACTTAAAGAAAAAGTATATAAAATAGGGGAGGGGTTAAATAGTTGGGGGAGTGGTATTGGGGCCCTTAAGGTTCGGGATCCTTGGTGGTTGGGGTCCATGATGGTTGGGGTCCTTGGTGGTTCAAATCCATAACCACCTCACTACTTGATTTCTAAGGATTGTACTTGATTTCTAAGGAATGTTCTGGATTTCTATATTAAAATTCTTTTATCAGCACCTAAAAACTATATTTATTTCAACTTTAGTTGGTACCGCACTGCTCACTTGGTACCTGTGTATTCTAGCGACCACAGCCAAGAACTGAAGCTAGGTGATTCAAATCAATCGACTTGTGAAAGGATGAATATATTCTAATAATATTCTGACATTTATGTAATTTTGTGTGGGAGTCACCATTCCCTCAGACTTACCTTTAGTTGATATGCAATTAAATTTCAACCCTTTGAGTACACTTGAATCAAAATGAATTACATTGACAATCCGTCCTTATATTGAATCTGGTTGCTATGGATTGGTTGCTATGGCTTCATAACTATGGAATCTTGCAAGTATTAAAGATGAATAAACTATGTGCAATCAGTATCTATTGATATGGTTTACTCCCTCCGGCTGTAAGTTCCAGATTGTATCTCATTATGTTCCAAATATAACCTGTTTGGTAGAATTATAGGAATTCGCCCTGGACCTCATAATATGTAGCTCTGTAAAGTATACCATTTTGACCAGAATATAACCTGTTCTAGTAGGTTTATACGATGTACGTCCAGTTTCAATTGTAGCATTACTACTTTTTTGGAGGAGAAAATTTTCATGGAGGAATTTTCTGCGGAAGCAACTTTCCACTGAGACGAGGGGATGTCCGAGAAAATTTTCCAAAAGAAGAGGTGATTTTTGGAGTGATTGGAAAAATTATTCGAAATTAGTCTTCATCACACTAAAAGTAAGCTAAGGAGAATTTTCAAAGCAGAATCATCTGCAAGACATTTAACGTGGGGAGAGAAGAGGAACTATCAGCAAGGACAGAATTTTCCGGAGGGAATTTACGGGGGTTGGGGTATTGTACGTGGGAGGAAATTTCTACGGAGGAGTCTCCCTTAAGGTGAAGAATCTTTTCGTGGAGGCAGAGCTAGGTTTACATGCATTATTTGAAAAACGATCAGAAATTAAATAACAAAATAGGTTTTTTTTCAACTGAAAGTAAAGAGCAGCATTAAAGCGCAAAGCAAACAGAAATTATGGTTCTGGGTCCCATAACAATGAAATTCTGTAGACCAGACTTTTTGCACAATTCTTATTTCAACGAAGTGTCATATTTCTACCATTTTTCCTAGTGTTTATATCTGAAGCTTTTAAGTAGACTTAAGACAAAAAAATATTGGCCCATGCCAACGCCCCTAACCCTTGCCACGAACCTCTGGGGTTTGTTTCAAACCCAAAAGCCTTGTTATATGGTATTTAGACTATTTTGAATAAAATAGCTATCTAAAAATTTCTATTAGACACGTTTCGGGACAATACGAAGTGTGTTTGTGTATGTGTGTGGGGGGGGGGGGGGTAGCTGCCCTTCGATCACTTTGACTCTTAAAATGAGCACTATGGCGTCTGACTACCAATACAATGAGCCCCCTCCTAAGTTTATATGACCATGCTTTCTATAAATACCTTATATGCCCCCAGGGCATAACTTACAACCCTTGCCCTGAGCCCCTAACCCTTGCCACGAACCTCTGGGGTTTGTTTCAACCCCAAAAGCCTTGTTTATATGGTATTTAGACTATTTTGAATAGAATGGCTATCTAAAAATTTCTATTAGACGCATTTCGGGACAATACGAAGTGTGTTTGTGTGTCTGGGGGGAGGGGGGGGGGGTAGCTGCCCTTCGATCACTTTTACTCTTAAAATGATCACTAAGGCGTCTGACTACCAATACAATGAGCCCCCTCCTAAGTTTATATGACCATGCTTTCTATAAATACCTTATATGCCCCCAGGGCATAACTTACAACCCTTGCCCTGAGGGCTGTTTTTTTTATCCTCAAAGACATAACTTCCAGACCTTTTTAATACGTTGAACAAAATGGCTATCTCAAACTTTTGGTTGGAAGTGTTGGGGGAAATGATGGGCGTGGAGGAGGGACATTTGCCCTCTGATCACTTTTGACTAATAAGAAAGGCTCTAGTCCTCTCAATTTCCAATCGAATGAGCCCTTTTTGAAGCTTCTACGGCAAAACTGCCTATAAAAACCTTATATGCCCCAATGGTATAACTTAAGACCCTTGTCCTGAGGGCTATGGGGGGGGGGGGGGGTTGTCATCCTTAAAGACATAATTTTGAGAGCTTTTAACTACGCTGAACAAAAAGGCCATATCAAAATGTTGATTAGAAACGTTTTTGGAAATGAGGGCGTTGGGGGGGGGGGATTCTCCCTCTGATTACTTTCGACTATTAAAAAGGGCAATAGCCCTTTGAATATCCAATCGAATGAGCCCCTTTTAAAGTTTTTATGACAAAACTTTCCATAAAAACCTTATATGTCCACAGGGCATAACTTACAACCTTAGCCATGAGGGCTTTAGGGGGGGGGGTTGTCATACTCAAAGACATAAATTGCAGACCCTTCAACTACGTTCAACAAAATGGCTATTTCAAAATGTTGATTGGAAATGTTTGAGGAAATGATGGGCGTGGGGGAAGGGGGCGTTCGCCCTTCAATCACTTTTGACTATTATTAAGGGCACTAGCCATCTCAATTCCCAATTGAATGAGTCCTTTTTGAAGTCTCTACGACAACACTTTCTATAAGAACCTTATATGCCCCCAGGGCAAAACTTAGATTCCTTATTCTGACGACTTTGGGGGAGGGGGTGTTGTTATTCTCAAAGGCCTAATTTCCAGAACTTTCAACTACGTTGAAAAGAAGGCTATCTCAAAAATTTTATTGGATGTGTTTGGGGAAATGGTGGGCGTGAGAGGGGGTTTAGTTTCCCTCCAATAACTTTCGACTATTAAAAAGGGCACTAGCCCTTTCATTTCCAAATCGAATGAGCCCTTTTTGAAGTTTCTACAACGATGCTTACTATCAAAATCTAACATACCCCCAGGTCATAACTTACAAACCTTGCCCTGAGGGCTCTGGAAGGAGGGGGGGTGTCATCCTCAAAGACGTAATTTCTAGAACATTCAACTTCATTGAAATAATTACTATCTCAAAATTTTGATTGGATGTGTTTGGGGAGATGGTGGGTGTCAGAGGGGGGTTAGTTGCTCTCCAATCACTTTCTAATATTAAAAAGGGCACTAGTCCTTTCAATTTCCAATCGAATGAGCCCTTTTCTAATGAGCCCTAACTTACAACCCTTGTCCCGAGGGCTCTGAGGGGGTTATCATCCTTAAGGACCTAATTTCGAGAACTTTCAATTACGTGGAACAAAATGGACATCTCAAAATTTTGATTGCATGTGTTTTGGGAAATGGTGGGCGTGAGAAGGAGGCTAGTTGCCCTTCAATAACTTTCAGCCATTAAAAGGGGCACTAGCCCTTTCAATTGCCAATCGATGAACCCTTTTTGAAGTTCTTACGAAAACACTTTCTATAAAAACCTTATATGCCTCGAGGGCATAACTTGCAACCCTTGCCTTGATGGCTTTGGGGAGGAGGGGGTTTGTCATTCTCAAAGACTAAATTTTCAGAACTTTCAACTACGTTGAAAAAAATATCTATCTCAAAATTTTGATTGGATGTGTTTTGGGAAATGGTGGGCGTGAGAGGGGGTTAGTTGCCCTCCAATCACTTTCGACTATTAAAAAGGGCACTAGCTTTTTGAATTTCCAATTGAAGTTATTACAACAACGCTTTCAATTAAAACCTTATATGCCCCCAGGGCTTAAATTACAAACCTTGCCATGATGATTGGGGGGGTGTCCTCCTCAATGACACAATTTCCAGATCTTTCAACTACGATGAACAAAACGGATATCTCAAAATTTTGATTGGATGTGTTTGGAGAAATGATGGACGTGGAAGGGGTGTTAGTTGCCTTCAAATCACTTTTGGCTATTGAAAAAGGCACAATCCGTTCCAATTTCCAATCGAATGAGCTCTTTTTGAAGTTTCTATGACAATTCCTTCGATACGAAGTGCCCTGGTCAAAAACCAAGAAACCAAAAGAAAAAAAATCATAATAATACATTGTGCCAACATCGTTCTTTACTTGGGCAGCGCTGTTGCGCTGCCTATGATAAGGATGACCCTTGATGCGTTTCCTTACTTAACCCAATTTATAACTGGTCGCTGCCACCTGAATTATTTTCTATATAGAATTGGAAAAACTGACACTCCACTCTGCTCGTGCAATGATGTTGAAAATTGCTATCACCTCGTCTTTGAATGTGCTATTTATTCTTATCCTCGCTTGCTTTTGATAAACTATTTAAATGAGCTGTTAATCTTTTTTCCTTTCAACTTGTATTTACTTGGTATTTGTAAACCTACTCGGTCTTTGGTAATTCAATTTCTCAATGACATGGTCCGATTATATCAATGTTCTTAGTGGATTTCTATGCTTATTATTTAGATCGTAGTCTTTTTTTCTTTTTTTTCCTTTCTGTGTTTTGCTGTGTTTATTTTTCTTTTTAAAATAAGTGATGCGCTTATCAATAAGTGATATATTTATTGTTTAGATTGTGGTCCTTTTCACTCCCTCTGTTATTTTATCCGTAGTATTTTTCTGTATTTTCTTTTGTTTTTTTCTCGTTTCTTTTATGTCAATTTACATTTTTTGTAGTAGTAGGTTTGCAATACAGGGTTTCTGGTTCAGTCATTAATAAAGTATATATCTATCAAAATTAGTAGTTAAGACCTTTAAGGAGTGACTCGGCTCTATAGTAACCAAAACTACAATATACAGAATTTGCATATCAACAAATACATCAGAAGAGTCAGCTTGTTATGCTGATTCCTAATATATAAAATTCATTAAGTTTATTGTTACTCGTCAAAATCTGCGAGCCTGACGAAATTTTTCTGATTTTCAGAAAAAGGAGGAAGCCTCCCAAAAATACTAAGAATTTTGATGAATCTTGAAATCTTGATCAGATTCAGCGTATCAGAGAGCTCTATTGTAGAAGTTTCAAGCTCCCATCAGCGAAAATGTGAAATTTTTCGTTTTTTTTTGTTTTGCAAGAAGAAAGAGTACAGATGTGTGCTTATATATTTTTTTCCAGTGGTGATTGTATCGAACCAATCGTCCTAGAAGATCAGGAGAGGGTATATTCAAAAGTACTGAAAGTTCTAGTGTCCTTTTCAAGTGACGAAAGGATTGGAGGGTACCTAGCCCCGTTCTCACACCTAAATTCTCCCCCCAATTCCCCCCAAATTCATTCGATCAAAATTTTAAGATCATCATTTTGTCTATAATAGTTGAAAGATCCAATTATTATGCCTTTGAGGGCAATAAGACCCCCCACAGGCCCTGGGGAAAGGTCTGTTATGGGGAAAGTTATAGGCCAATATTTGCCTAATTTTGCCTTGTAGTATTTGTTATTGGGGAGTATACAGACGTTTTGAAGAGCGGTCTTATTTCAGAGTTCAGAGCAAACACATCCAAAATCTAAAATCGGATGACTTATGAACATTATTAAATCAGTGAATTTCGTAACAACAATTGGTTTGGGATTATAGTGACGTATAATCCTGTCCTATGTTTATCAATTAATTTGTTGGTGATAGACTTTTGGCGAGAAGTGGATATTTTTCTTGAAGCTTTTGGTGAATTTGATGATTGGATAATTACTGATTAGATATTTACTTTTCGTGAACTGGGATGTCAGAAAACGGTGGTAAAGATTAGCAGGCTCCATGGTCACTGGGCCAGCTTTCCATAGAGTTGATAGCCACTGCAGCCGTGGGCCTCCCCACGTAAAGATAAGTCTATTTCCTGCCTTTTTTCTTTTTTTCCTGCCTTTTCTTCGAAGCCGTCATGCCCTTGTTTCAGGATGATGACCTTGCCCTGGCAAGCTTTGCGAGATATCCTTTATGGCCAGTCAGAATTCTCCGTTCTGTCGCAGATAAATCTGGTCGATTTAAGTACCAAGTATTTTGTTACGGATCGCATGAAGTTGAAATGGTTTTGGAACAAAATTTAAAAAATTTCGAATCAAACAAAACCGAAGCTATGAAAAAAGTTGGAAAGGGAGTTAAAGGCGCTTTTGAGGAACTCGCTCTCAGCCCGCTTGTTTATAAAAATTTGGTACAAGTTCGGATACTACGGGACTTATTGAGCGAACTCTTAAAGATGTAGCAGTAACAAAAGAAAATATGAAACAGGCTATAGCGCAAAAAGTTAACGAAGCACTTAAAATTCACCCCTCGACCACACCATCCGCTGCTGAAATTGAAAAGATAATTGGCGTAGTTCACGATGCGATAATACTGGAATATACTCCGAGATTTGACAGGATTGAAAAAGACTTGAAAATATGTCAAAATCAACTGGAATTACTTGAAAATCGAGTTGCTAGAGTTGAAGCCAAGATCGATGATGCTGACCAAGAGTTGAGACTGGATACACTACTGTTCAACGGTCTCAAGCAACCCCCGGTGTTGAAGTAAAAGATGCAACAATGAATATTATACGCAATAAGATGGCGTTCTCAGGTCTTGCTGATAGTGATGTTATATCTGTGCATAGGTTTCGGTTGAACTCTGTTGATAGCCGCTCTCATAAAATTGCTCCTCTTTTAGTGAAGTTTAAAGACCGTCACACAGCTGTGAAAGTTTTTGCTTGCAAAAGAAACCTTGTGAACACGAAGATTTTTGTGGCTGAGAACTTAACAAAGAAAAAAAGAGAATTGTTGAATGCTGCAAGGGAAAAATACGGCAATAAGTTCGTGTGGTCAAACCAAGGTCAAATCTACGTCCGTCCGGAGAATGCAACTTCTGCTCGTAGACTTTGGTCTCTGAATGACATATTCGATCGTGATTGATTGTCCTGTTTTTTTTTTTTTTTTTTTTTTTTTTTTTTTTTTTTTTTTTTTTTTTTTTGTATTTAAATTTTGAGTCTTTCTATGTGTTTATCTATTCTTATTATTATTCAATTATTCCTATTTCCTTTCTGTCCAGTTTATGTATGGGTTTTATCCCTAATGAAGAAAACAAGATCGTGGCTTTTTATTTTATTTTCTTATTATGGTTAGTTTACTCCCAATACCTCGGTTAGAGTTGCTTGAAAAAATTCGCTCTTAGTTGATGATGTTTTATCACATCAGATAGGACTCCATTTTCAAGATCGTGTTGATGAATGCCCCAAGCCACTCCGTCCTAGCCGCTGCGTTCGTTTTGAAGAGTTTGGTCAAATTAAAAAAGAGTTGTATAGTTTGTGTGTTGCTCAATGGAATTGCCACATAACGTCGGCTTTTGAAGAAATTGTTCAGTTTTTAAGTAATATTGATAGTGTGATTGATGTTTTGGGAATTTGTGAATCATTCTTGATTTTGTATAGTCTTCTCTCTTCCTACGCTTTTCTAGGTTACCAACTGATATCGAAGTCGCGGCATTCAATGGGGCGCGGGGGACTTGCATTTTTGGTGAGAGAGGGATTGAATTTTGAGGAAAGGGAGGACCTTTATTTATGGAATGAAGGTAAGATTGAAATTTTTTGTATTGAGATTGAAATAAATAATGGTAAAAAGTGAATTGTTTGCCTGGTTTATAGACCCCCTAGTGCTCATCCGGAGGAATTTTTTCAGGAGTTTGATGTGTTTTTAAGCAGGGCCCAGTCTAATCGATCAGAGTGTGTTATTCTGGGTGATTTTAATTTTGATTTATTGAATTTAAATAGTGTTAATTTAGAATTTTTAAATCTTGCATTATCTCATGATTTGTACCCAGTGAATCTGATTCCTTCCCGTATCACTGCTCAGTCGGCAACATTAATTGATAATATATTTGTTTCTTCAAATCTATTGAGGCAAGCATTTTGTGATGTTCTCCTTCAACCTGCTTCTGACCACCTCCCGATTGTTTGTATGATAAATAGTATCAAAACTTCGACTAAAAACCTAAGTAAGAGAGTTTATAGAGATATGAGAAATAATAACTTGAGAAAGCTGAAAGAGCAAGTTAGTACTATAGCATGGGATGAAGTTAGTGAAGAGCAGAATGCAACTACAGCATTTGACAGGTTTATGAATATTCTTTTACCGGTATATGAGGCGTCTTGTCCTCTGAGGAAAATGAGGAAAAAGAAAAATGAGCCAAGAAAGCCATGGGTGACCACAGAATTGCTTGAAATGATGGAAATGCGAAACCAGCTTTTTGAAAAACATTTACAGAGCCCGGAAAATGCGAGTTTATTTGAAGAATTTAAGCGAGTCAGAAACAAAGTTAACCATAAGCGTCGCAGTGAGAAAAAAGCATATGATGCATCTGCTTTTGATGGTAAAAGTGGTGATGCAAAAGGAACCTGGCGACTAATAAATGAGGTTTTAAAAGGGAAGACTAATGATAATGATGGAGTAAAGAGTCTGATGGTGAATGGAAGTGAAATCACTGATAAACAGGAAATGGCTGATGAATTCGGAAAATATTTCACGAACATAGGCGCGAGTATTAAGGAAGACGTAGCTAAAAAGTCTAGAAGACATCTGGTGAAGTCCTTTATTGATAATCGAGGCGAAGGGCACATTTTTTCGTTCGAGAAGTGCACAACAAAGGAGATCGAGAGCACAGTGAAAGGACTGAAGTCCAACTCGGCCGGAATAGATGTACTTAATCTTAGAGCTGTAAATGCTATCCTAGTTTATATATTACCTTGTCTAACTGACTTAATAAATCTATCACTCCAGACCGGCGAGTTCCCTAGTGGTCTTAAATTGGCAAAGGTAATACCATTGTATAAAGGGGGGAAGAAACAAGAACTATCGAATTGGCGACCGATTTCGTTATTACCTATTTTTTCTAAAATCTATGAAAAGATAATTCACAGGAGACTTTATGAATATTTGGATAAACTAGGAATATTGTGTGACAGCCAATTTGGATTCCGCAGTAAACATTCTACTAGCCATGCTGTTCATCATCTTCTGGATGTAATCAATGGAGCTCTAGAAAAAGGTCTTATTCCTTAACAATCTTTGTTGACTTTAAAAAAGCCTTCGACACTGTGGATTTTGAGTTGCTGCTGTGTCGCCTATCTAGTCTGGGGATAAAAGATGTTTGCTTGGATTGGTTTAAATCATACTTGTATGGAAGGTCAACTAAAGTAATGATAGATGACATCGTTAGCGGAGTCTATCCTGTAAAATGTGGAGTTCCTCAGGGCTCAGTCCTTGGTCCATTACTCTTTCTTGTATACATAGATACTCTGAGGTTCTACATGCCTGAAGCAACTGTTACAGCATTTGCAGATGATACTGCTTTGACGATTTCTGCACAGTCACTGGAAGAACTAGTGGATAAAGTAAACCGAACGCTGGAAAACCTTTTGGTGTTTACCTCCTTGAGTTACCTTGCTGTTAATACTTCTAAGACAAATTATATGATTTTTAGTAGGGTAGGAAAAATTGTTAATAGTGCTTCCGTAGTATTTGAAAATTTGTCGCTTTCACAGGTTTTTGAAAATAAATATTTAGAATTTTATGTTGATAATAATTTGAGTTGGAAGAAACACATAAATATGATTTCTTCTAAACTTGCACGAGGTCTTGGAGTGATGCGGCGTTTGAAACACGTGTTACCCTTAAGTGTTTTAAGAAATATATATCATACTGTTTTTCATCCTTTTATTGTTTATGGTTGCTGTATTTATGCATCTAATTTTACTTCAAATATTAAAAGACTACAGATTCTTCAGAATAAGGCACTTCGAGTACTGGGTGAGTTTGTTCAGTATGAGCATACGCGTGAATCTTTTATTAGTTTTAAAATTTTAAATATTCATCAGATCAGGGACCATCAGGCGGGAGTGTTTACTTACCAGGTGCTTAATAGATTATCTCCAGAATAATTTAGAGATTTTTTTAAGTTTAATTCTGATTATCATCATCATAGGACTAGAGGTCGTGGAAGCTTAGTCTCAGAAGCAAGGAGTACGAGTCGATCTAGTTTTGTAATTAGAAATTATGCAGTTAATTTGTGGAATGGTTTCCCGGAGAGCATTAGGGAGTCAGAAAACCAGTTTCAGTTTAAAATTAGATTAAAAAAGTTTTTGTTGGGTGGGAATTAAATTTTTTTTTTTTTTTTTTTTTTTTTTTTTTTTTTTTTTTTTTTTTTTTTTTTTTTTTAAATGTTAAATTGTAATTAAGTTGTAAAATAAAAAGTTAAAAAAAAAGTTAAATTGAGTTAAATTGTATTGAATGGTATGAAAAGAGTAGAAAGAGTGAATGAGTTTTGGTTTATGATAAAAGATTGTGTGACGCTGCTCAAGTCACAATAGTGGCTAAATAAAACGTCATACGTTCTTACCATTTCTACGTTTGTTGATAATGTTATTCAAAAAATGTGTTGTAAGTGCCAGTTAAGTATGATGTATTATTAGTTGAAAATAAAAGTCAAGTCAAGTCAAGTCCCTACAGTCTTCAGGGCAAGGGTTGTAAGTTTTTCCCTGTGAGAATAGAAGGTTTTTATTGAAAGCTTTGTCGTAGAAACTTGAAAAATGGCTCATTCGATTGGAAATTCAAAGGGCTAGTGCCCTTTTTAATAGTCGAAAGCGTTTGGAGGGCAATTAACCCCCCTCTCAAGCCCATCTTTTCATATACAAAGGGTGGTCGTATGAACTTTAGAAGGGGCTAATTGGATTACTAATCACAAGTTTTAGTGCGCTTTTTTAGATTCAGAGTGATGGGAGGGTGAATAACCCCCCCCCCTCCCACCTTAAACTTTTCAAAATATATCTGATAGAAATTTGGAGATGGCTATTTGTTGTCGTAGAAAATTTGATAAAGGCTCATTCGATTGTAAATTGTAAGGGCTGCTGCCATTTTTAATAGTCGAAAGTGATTGGAGGGCAACTAACCCCCCTCTTACGCCCACCATTTGTCCAAACACATCCAATCAAAATTTTGAGATAGCCATTTTGTTCAATGTAGTTGAAAGGTCAGAAAATTCTATGTTTGAGGAAGAAGCCCCCCCCCCCCCGAGCCCTCAGGGCAAGGGCTGTAAGTTATATTCTGGGGGCATATAAGGTATATATATATATATATATATATATATACAAGGATTATTGTACAAACTCATTGAATTCGTAATCAGAAGTCCTATTGCCCTTTCAAATACTCAGAGTGATCAGAGGGTGGATACTCCCCCCCCACCCCCGGACACCTCATATTTTCTTGAAATGCATCTGATAGAAACTTTGAGATGGCCATTTGTTGTCGTCAAAAACTTGTGAGTGATTGAAGGGCAACTAACCCCCCTCCCATGCCCAACATATTCCCAAACACATCCAATAAAACTTTTGAGATAGGTTTGGAAATTATGTCTTTGACGATGACAGCCCCCCCCCCCCCAGGGTCCTCAAGGCCAGGATTGTAAGTTATGCCATGGGGGCACATAAGGTTTACATAGAAAGGATGATCGTATAAACTTCTGAAGGGGCTCATTGGATTGCTAATCAGAAGTTATACTGCGCTTTTTGAGATTCAGAGTGATGTTAGGCTGGATCCTTTCCCCCCACACCTCGTATTTTCCCAAAATACATCTGATAGAAATTTTGTGATGGCTATTTGTTGGTGTAGAAACTTTGGAAAAGGCTCGTTTGATTGCCTACCATTTCCCCAAACATATCCAACACAAAATTTTGAGTTGGTTGAACGTAGTTGAGAGTTCCGAAAATTATGTCTTTGAGGATGATAAACCCCCCACAATCCTCAGGGCAAGGGTTGTAAGCTATGCCCTGGGGGCATATAAGGATTTTATAAAAAGCAATGTAGAAAATTCAAAAAGGGCTCATTTGATTGGAAATTAAAAGGGCTAGTGCCCTTTTACTAGTCAAAAGCGATTGAAGGGCAACCAACCCCCCTCTCACGCCCACCATTTCCCCAAACATAATTTGAGATAGTCATTTTGTTCAATGTAGATGAAAGTTCTGGAAATTAGGTCTTTGAAAAAGACAACCTTCCACAGCCCTCTAAGTAAGAGCTGTAAGTTATGCTCTTTGTGCATATAAGGTTCTTATAGAAAGCGTTGTTGGAAACTTCTAAAAGGTCTCATTCAATTGGAAATTGAAAGGGCTAGTGCCCTTTTTCATAGTTGAAAGTGATTGAAGGTCAACTAACCCCACTCTCACGAGGTTTTGGAAATTAAGTCTTTGAGGATAATAACCCACCCCCATACCCCTCAAGGCAATGGTTGTAAGTTATGCCCTTGGGGCATATATGGTTTTTATAGAAAGTGTTGTCGTAGAAACTTGAAAAAGGGCTCATTCGATTGGAAATTGAAAGCGCTAGTTTCCTTTTTAATATTGCAAAATGATTGCAGTGCAACTAACCCCCTTCTCACGCCCACCATTTCCCCAAACACATTCAATCAAAATTTTGAGATAGCCATTTTTTGACACATCCAATCCAAGTTTTGAGATAACCATTTTCTCCAACTTAGTTTAAAGTTCTGAAAATCAGGTGTTTCAGGATGACAACCCCTCCCCCCCCCCCCCAAAAAAAAAAATAACCCTCAGGGCAAGGGTTGTAAGTTATGCCTTGGGGGCATGTAAGGTTTTATAGAATTTGTTGTCGTAGAAACTTCGAAAAAGGTTAATTCGATTGGAAGTTGAAAGGGCTAGTGCCCTTTTTAACAGTCGAAAGTGATTGGAGGACAACTAACCCCCTCTCAAGCCCACCATTTCCCCAAACATATTTAATTTAAATTTTGAGATTTTTGAGCCATTTTGTTCAGCGTAGCTCAAAGGTCCAGAAATTATGTCTTTGAGGATGACGAACCCCCCCCCCCAAAGACCCCAGGGCAAAGCT
>CM051263.1:11654913-11802413 GCA_027921565.1 Artemia sinica | reverse complement strand
ACATGCCAGTACAATATTTAACTATTATGCCGTCTAGCTGTATCTACCAGATCCTCTTCAATTTTACCTGTGGCCTCCCCTTCACACCTCTTTAATTCATATTTTAATGCTTTCTCCACTTTTTTTACGTTCCTTTTGTTTTCACATAATCTATCACTCAGATAATTCTTGTACAAGCTCCTTCTCCTCTCTATTAAACATAAAGCTTTTTCACTTTCTAACTTTCTCTAACTTTCTAGTCCTAACTTTCTCCTCTAAGACACCATCAGCAACTTCACAAATTGTTTTTCCAAAATTATTCAAACCATCATCCACATTTTAAAATTTTATACTCTCAAGTTTAGTATTCAACTGTTCCTGGAAAGTTTCTCTCAAATTCTCATCCTGGAGTCTACCAGCATCATAACTTCCCGTGGGGTAGTTACCCTTTCGACATTCAGCTTTATATTAACCCTAGACACTACTAGATGGTGATCTTCACTTTTAACATCAATAACAGCACTCCTACACACCCTAATATCTTGTATTGATCCTGCCAGTCTTTGGTTTGCTATAACTTAATGAATAAGGTTTGCTGATTTACTATCACTTTAATACAGTATTAACTTATGGGCTATTATATGACTAAACACCGATTTGGTTATAACTAGATTATTATACCTACAAAATTGCAGAATTGCCGTTTATTTTGTGTGAAGTATCCGAAAGTCTTTTACATACTATAGTGTAAAAAGTCTGTTGCACTTCTTATTGACTGTGAAACGTGGCAACTTTGTTAGGGTCAAATCAGTAACAACTTAATTTAAATATTTCCAAGGTTAAAAGCCTGCTGTTACTTAGTAGTTAGTTTATATCAGAACATCAGAACCGTTTCTAGGGTTAGTATTACCCATAGTTCAAACATAATCAAAAACAGCCGAATCAAAGTGAAACATATATTGAATGTAAGCAACCCCCTCCCCAGCTATAGTACCCCGGGCAGCTTACCCCAACCGCCACCCCACTCCCCTGTGAATGGCTCTTTTTCACCAATTTTTGCCTAATTTCTTTTTTTACTTGTGTAATTTACACATAATAGTAGGTTAAGAAAATTAAAACACACCTCAGCATTCTCTAAATCAATTGTAATTTCAATTAGTATATTTAAAGAGCCATATCTAAATTGTGCCGTCTTTTGACGGGTCATCAAATTTTACTTTAACCTACTTTCAAGATTTATGCTAGCTCTTACCAAAATAGAGTGTTATAAATATAGAATTATGCTAGTGGCTCTGTTATCTTTTAAGATACCTGATAGCTTTATTGACAGACAATAGCTTCCTTTCGTTTCACAAAAGCAATAATTAGTTTCTTTTCTTCCTACTACTGCTTACGTTCTACTCACCGTTCTGGATAGTTAAGTGTCATACTGTGATCTTTCTATTAAATTCTTTTTTCAGCAAAAACAGATCTTTAAATTTACTATACAATGTAATATAAGAAAAATTACAGTACAATTTATATAGGGAAATACTTTCAACAACATTAATAGCAGTGCAAATAGTTCTTGCAAGTCATCTTTTCTTTTCCGCTTTTAATAAGTGATTTTCAAGCTTTTTGCCAATGGTTTATTTAATACTTTTCATCTCCGAGTTCACTGTGTATACCCTTATTCCTTTAACATGATACTCATAATCTTCTAAAAATTACACTTGCACGTAAATTACTTTAAAATTGCTGAAAGTATAACTTTATGTTTGAAGCACTTAATTATGCTTTTCCTCCTTAACTGATGCAGTGAGGCCCATAAGCATCTATTAAATTTTTCAAGTCTTCATTACTTAGATAGTTCAATATTGTTTCAGCAAATATACATGGTAACATAGTATAGCCATCAAAGAAAGAATCAAAACATCTATTGGCTGGTAAAAGTAAGTCATTCCTTTTCATACCTTTTCTGAAATGACTTCTCAGGATACTACCATATACTGGAAATTGTATCTCATAGTTTGTTATTTTTGAAACCTCTACTACATTGTTATTCCTCATGTATGCTGCTAAGGAGCTTTCTCCTTTTACCAAAATGTCATAAAATGACATATTAGAATTAATAATATTCTCCCTCTTCATGTTTACTAGTTCTCTCATACATTCATCCTGAAACATAATTTCATCTTCATAATCAAAATCAATCTCCCACCCTAATGTTTTCATTGACTGTATATTTTTTTCACTTACATATAAATTTGCCATTTTCATTTTAACTACGTGGCAAACAATAAGTTTAGCAGTTATTTCCTCCAAAAACTTTCCACTATCAGTATCAAAGTATTTAAAAGCATCAGTATGAAAACATTTACCAAAACTATCAATATCACTATCAATATCACTATCAGTATCACTATACTGATCACTATCAGTATAACTATCAGTATCACTATCACTATCAGTATCAAAGTATTTAAAAGCATCAGTATCAAAGTATTTAAAAGCATCAGAATCATTGTAATCAGAATCATAGTTGTTAACTCGATTATAAAATGATATTATAGCAGCATTGTCATCCAGAGCTGTAAAACCATTTTTACTCGTAATGTTAATGTCACACCCATGTTCCAGAAGCTCTTCAACAGCTTCTATGCCCCCTCTAGAACATGCATAGTGAAGTGCTGTTCTTCCATTCTTGTCTCTACAGTTAATTCTGGCTCCATATTCTAGCAACAGTCTCGTGATGATTCTCGTAATTTCCAAGTGATGATTTCGAGCTGGAATGTGGAGTGCAGAAATTCCACCGTTTTTCTTAACATTTGTATTAGCTCCTTTATTCGAAAGTATTGTGCAAATTTCTACATTTCCTGTAAGAATAGAGAGACACAGAGGCGTGTCTCCATTTTTTTTTCCTAGGTTGACATTTGCATTATGGTCGAAAATAGTTTCAACAGCTTTTACATGGTTGTTTTGAACGGCAAAATGAAGAGCTGTATTGCCCTTTATAGTTTGATTGTCAACATTAACACCTCTGCTTAGAAGTAGTTTAGCTATTGCAACATTAACCTTGGCTGTTCCACATTCATTCGAGAATGAATCCCCATCTATGTTATTTATGGGCTTGCAAGAATAACATATATGATCTGGAAACACAATAAAGTGTAATGCTGTTCGTCCATAGTTATCAGTAGCGTTAACATCGATATCATATCTCAGAAGAACTTCAACAATTTCTATGCATTCCATTTTAACAGCATATAGAAAAACCTCAGGACTATCTTTCACATTAGCTTCTTTAGCTAAAAGCAGCTTTGTAAGGTTTAAATAGACGTTCTCATTAGCATAAAGTATCGGAGTTTTCCCATAATAATCTCGGGCATTTATATAAGCTTCATTGCTTATCAATAAATTAGCCACTTCTTCCTGTTTATTTATAACTGCAAAATGTAAGGGTGTTTGACCTCTCCTGCCCACATAGCTACCACTAAATAGCGTTTTAACATTAGCACCATACTTTAAAAAGTCTTCAACGACCAAGATCCTTTTTCAACAGCAGCATATAACAAGTCAGTGTTATTTGCATCTTCGGGGTTTACACTAAAACCATATTTTAAAAGACCCTCAACAGCACTAGACATACAAAAATTACCACAGACAGCAAATTGCAGAGAGTTTCTGTTGCTTTGATTATTTAAATCTGGGCAATACTTTAAAATATCCTCAATGATTGGTAAACTTTCCTTTTCAACAGCGAGTTGTAGTGCAGTTTTGCCATTTTTATCCTGATTTTCAACTTTAGCTCCATACTGTAAAAGGAGTTTGACAACGGTTTGGTTTTGCTTTGCAACGGCAATATGAAGAGGGGTTTGTCCAAGCTCATCTTTTGTATTAACCCTAGCTCCCTTGTCTAGAAGCATCTCAACAACTTCTGTATCACTACTATCAGCGGCTAAATGAAGTGGCGTTTCAATAGGCTTTTTATTTTTAGCTTGGATACGACTTTTTCCGGGTAACGAAGTACAAGGAGGCCGCAAGAAGATATTTCAGATGTCAAAGCTACGACCATCTCATTGAAAACTGCAAGAATAGTCTCAGATGCTCTAGATGTGCTGGACCTCACACTAGTAACAAAGACACGCCATGCAACGAAGACCCCAAATGCGTTTCTTGCGAAGGATCTCATGTCTGCTTCAGCCTAACATGCCCTAAATTAAGAGAGATTCTGAAAAAAAAATTAAACAATGAATAGGTCTCTTAAAGCCCTTAGTCTGAATATCAATGGTTGTCGCAATAAAGAAAAGGCCATAGACGATCTTCTCCAGAATTATGACGTAATGTTTATCCAGGAGCATATGCTTTCTGGACTGAATACAAGCTTCCTAAACAGATCCCGGTCTCACGATGTCTTCATACAACCCGCAAGATCTACGGCAGGGCGCCCGTCTGGAGGCCTGACAATATACGCTAGCAAGGAACTATCGGCTAAGCCGTCGATTGGAAGCAGTAATCTATTATGTGTCTCTGCTGAGGGAATCGAGTTCATCAATGTATACATGCCCACTAACTACAACAATGCTGTCTCTCTAACGAAATTCTCAAAAGCAGCAGATGCCCTTGGAAGACATTTGGAGTCTCTTGAGCGTAGTAGGAGTAAGTGGCCAATAGCTGGGGATCTCAACTGCGACCCTACCAAGTACCATATCCTGTCTGATATCTTTCTAAACTGCCTCCCAACCTCTTACAATATCTGGCCGAAGTCCCTGAATTTTACGTACACCTATACTAGTGGTCATACGTCAAATACTGACCATATACTTTCGTCCACATCCATCCCTGGTCTCGCAGTGACAGTCTGTACTGACGATCCGATTAGTGACCATGCCGGAATTTCGTTCCACCTGCATTCAGCACAGAGCACTAATAACGCCTGTTCCAGAAGTTGGGTCTACAAGCAAAACTGGCAGAAGTGTAATGTTGCCCTATATATTGCCACTGTTGCTTCGGTCCTTAGCTGCATAATAGTTCCGTTTCATCTACTCTGTACTGGTCCTTCCAACATGGCAGCCTCTATTGAACTCAACACTTACTATAATCAAGTTACCCACGCTCTGAAAGCTGCCGAATCGAAAGCGGTTCCTACAAGAAGAGTCCAAATTGGGACAGAGAAACCGATGTGGTCCGAATCCATCGAACTCCAGACGGCTAAACGACGTGCTAAAATGTGGCTAAACATTTGGATTGCTTGTGGAAGACCGTTACGCGGGACTGTATTCGATCTGAAACGGAGTACAAAACGCAAATACAAAGCTGAGATGAAAAAGTACCGTATTATCGGGCAACAGTTCACTGAGAACAAGAAATCATGGCGAAGTCTAATTAGACCAGACGACCGTGCACCTAATACTTCCCTGACACTGCATGACTGGCACTCTTTCTATGCTTCGGTATACGGAGACGAGAATCTTGCCATAACCAACTGGTATGAAAAGGAAGTCACCAGCTGGCTTGCGCACTTCTCGGGACAGCGCTGTGTTGTTCCCATATCCCTGGAAAAGATCAAAATCGCGGTCAAAAAGGCACTTTCCAAAGGAAAAAATGGGACAGATGGCGACGGTCTCACAACAAAACATCTCAAGCACTTACCTGAAAGTTTCTATTCCCACCTTCAGCTTATCTTCCAGATGTGCATCACCAGGGTTTTATACCAAACAGTTTCCTGAAAGGAGTCATCACTTCTATCGCCAAGAAAGGAAAAGATCCCAATGACTGTAAATCTTACTGACCCATAACAGTCTCTTGCATCCTGATCAAAGTGTTTGAGTATGTGATCTTCTCTGAGCTGGATACTGGAGATTTCGGGGATAATCAACTTGAATTCCAGAAAGGTCTCGGTTGTCCAGAGGCTCATCGCCTTCTTTCTAACGTACTTATGGACTCAGAGAGAAACAAGTCGCTTCTCTTTATGTGTACTATAGATATTTCAAAAGCGTTCGACAGCATCAACCACATGCAAGCAGTGAATGCTCTACTGCTGAGTGGTGTAAGTGCGAGCATAGTGAAAACATTGAAATTCTGGTAAGAAAATTCAATAGTTTCTGCCAAATGGAAAGATAGAACATCAGATCCCGCCAAAATCAAAAGAGGCGTGAGGCAAGGAAGCGTTCTTAGTCCTCTCATTTTCAAACATGCGATTTCCAAGATTCTGGACCGCATCTTGTCCTCCCTTTTACTTCACTGTACCGACCTGTCTTACCTTGCATACGCTGACGACGTCCTTCTGCTCAGTAGATCGAAAGCTAACTTACAAGATAACCTGAGTCGACTCCACAGTGACTTTCTTTCTATCGGGCTCTCTATCAATATAGAGAAGTGCGAGTTTTTAACCTTCAACGCACCTAAAAGTGAATCTGGGACCCTCGGCAATCATGCAGTCCCTGCAGTGTCTGAGCTACGATATCTGGGTATCATGATTGCAGAAACGATCGGTAAAACCAGGCAATCCATCGTCAAGCGAACAACCACCGCCATTAAACGTGCTTACGGGTCTGTAGTGCCGAATCGCGGACGCTACTCCAGGAAATCTCTAGCCTCAATTTATCGTTCAGTTTGCCAGCCACATGTAATCTACCTTGCCGGTGCATCCCATGTGCTGACAGTGAGAGACTGTGAAAAAATCCGAAAGTGCTACTATAAGTATGCAAAATTTTTACTGTATATATCCAAGCGATACCGGAATTCTCGACTGGAAAAATATGGATTTACGGAGCCATCCAAGCAATGGTCGACCATTCAGGACAATTCAGTGTTCAAAGTCAGATTGATGAGACGTCGTTTTTCACCTGCATTTGTTTGAGTTTTGTATCTTTATTTTTTTTTTTTTGAAGTTGGTTTCCTTTTTCTTTTTTGTTGTGCTCCACTATAATCTTTTTGTAGATGGTCGGTAATTAAATTATCATTATTATTATTATTATTTACTTTACAACCGAAGTTTAAAAGTAACTTAGCAATTGTCATATGCTTGTTTTTCAAAGCATCACAAAGTAATACGTATCATTCTGACCATTGCTTTGAGTAAGAGAGCCCAAAGGAACTGATTAGCTCTCTTGCTTTTTCTAGTTCTCCTTTATGAACCGCACAAATTAAACTATAGTTAACATCATGGTTGTCTAGCATGGCTGCTCTACTCCTTGTCCACAATTGTTGAAGTATTGATGATTAAAACTGCTGCCCTTGAATTGAATCCTCTTATCTAGACAAATTTTCTTGATTTCCCCTGAAAAAAAAGACTTTATAGATAAAAATTGACTTGTTTGAGGGTGGGCTGGGTGGGTGAGTTTTTCACTCCGAGAATATACAACTCCGGCTACTGTGTATGTGACCAAAATTCACAAGGCTTTTGTTATTTTTTTTTACTGTCAAATAACTGGATTTCTCCCTATTGAACTGTTATCTGTTTGTCATGGAAAGGCAGTATGGTCTTCGAACATACATATCTGTTTGTTATTAGTTAAATAACCAGGTGATTAAAATCACTAAGAATAAGGATAATTTCCTTATAGGTGTTTAGAATAATTTTGACGTAGATAACTCTGTTTCAAATGTAAAATATCTGAGGAATTTGAAATTTTTAAATAGGGACCACCAGAGAGGGGCACCCGAAAGAAGCACTGCCTCCTACCCTGAAACAAAAGAAGACATTCAAAGTGTGCTCAAAAAGGTATAGAATAATATGGCTCTCACTTTTATTTCTTATTTCATAAATAACTAAAAATCACATAAATACATCTCCACCTCAATTTATTCAAAGTTTCATTCTCTGCCCCCTCTCGTTGGGTTCTTATTTCTTTTGAATCCTCTATTACGACTTAATCGTTTAGCCTTAGATGAATAACCAAAGGAATAATCGACGGGTAGGTGTTTCGATTTTGACATTAAAAACAATTTTACGTGAAACAAAAACATAATAAATTGGCAATAAGATATCCCACTAGGTATTTTGGGGTTTAAACACAAGTTGTTTTTTTAGTTTCAAAATTATGAAATTTTTGGAGGATGTGACCCAGCATTGGGGCAGAAAGGGTTTGTAGTAACATAAAAGGGTGCTCCTTTAATTTGAAACAAAGTTCTAGCATCCCTTTTAAAAGACTAAAAGGGGTTTGGTGGAACTCAGCATCCCATCCGTGGTCTTTTCTAATAGTTCTTCCTGAAAACTGATCAAAAAATCATTTATTCTAAAATTTCGAAAGGTCAAATGCATATGGATCTAGGGTCGACAATCAAATCGGAGCCAAATAACGCAATTAAGCAATAATAAAATTCAATCAATGAAAATGCGAATAAAATGACACAATAGCGTCATTGGCATAACACTGAAAACCAAATATATTTGTAATATTTCCTCTTTTAAAATTTATGCCTTGAAAAGTAAAAAAAAAATCGGTGGGATTCCTGAAACTAATGTTTTTATATACTGAACATTCGGTCTATTATCGTTAGTGCTTTGGAGTTATCTTAATTATCATTATTTGTTTTTTTTAACAGAGAGGGATTTGTAAACCTAAATCGAAAGGTTTTTTACAATAGACATCAGAGTAATGCTCTTTTTTATGCTTCCCAGCCATTCCATTCTAGAAATAGCTCCAAAAACAGCCTGTTAGGTGCCACTTGGCACTTTATGACGGAGTTAATAAGAACAAATGTATAAGTGGCATCTAGGTCGATACAGAAGCTTTTGAATATTTCAATAAACATCACTTTGCGACATTTTTGTATGTCGCAAAGTTTCTTTTATACACCGGCAGATAAAAGAAATGAACAAGGATAGGCGTATTAACCATGCAAAAAAGCAATTTTCCGTGTTTTTCCGTTAGAGACCTTCAAATCTCCAGTTGAGTGTTTTATACAATGCAAAAAAAAACTGTCAAAATTGGAATTTGTATTTTTCAGCATTTAGAGTCCCTTTGGACAAAAATTAATGTTTTCAGCACAAAATAGCAGGAGACATTACTTTGCTGTGGAATAAATTCTAATGTTACTTGGAAAAGGTGATAAATAAATGTTGTGATTTTCATTCAAATATATGCTCTCCTGACCTATTACGATCGATGTTTTGTTACAATCATCCATGTTTACGAACAAAAAAACGCACATAGAACAGCAGACATACCAGTCCTATCTATGCTAATATTATTTTCCTTACTTGTCAAGACGGGAGACTGTAATTCAACTGTATTTGGTTTCAAACCAAGAGGGCAAAAATCTTACAATTTTTACCCTGCGGATCTGTGAAGGGTTCTTGTTCAAAATTCCTATAACTTTTTTTTATAATGAAATAGTTATAGTTATAATTCTCATTCTTGAATCAGCTCAAAATGGCAATTTTACTGACCGAACATTTATTTTCTGTTGGTTCTGTTTATTTCAACCGAACATCTCTGACCGAACATACTTGCTAAAGTTGGTTCATTTTTTCTTTTTATTTTATACTTGGTAGTACCTGAATTTGTTTAAAAAAAATAAAAAATAAAAAAATACGGGTTTGAGCAATTTGAAAGTGTAATAGAATATCTCAAATGTATTGATAGATAAACGAAATCTTGGACGTAAAACAAATATAGTATCGGCATTATCGAATATCAGCGATGAGTATAGTAAACTGCAGGATACTATCGGTTTTAGTGTCCTGCAGATATCCTGCAGTTTTTATATTGTTTTTAGCATCCTTCATCTGTAGATTTGGTGAATAATGGTTGCAGTATTAGCTCCAATGTAAGGGACGCTTCACAGTCCACAGTAACCTAAATTTTAAATGTATTAAAAAAAACTGTCAAGTATTCTATTACGTTTCATACGAAGCTATTTACATTTCATTTTGTTTAAGAAATGGTAAGTGTTATTTCCTTTATTTGGTTTTTCCAATATTTTAGCTTCTATGTCACTGATATGTTTTTTTTCCTGCTTTAGTGAGAGATTGGAATTTCAAGGAGTTGCTTAGGGGTGTATTTGAGAGATTCTAATGGGGGGATTTTCAATTAGAAGCGTGTTCTTCTTCTAATGAGGGGTTTTTCATTTAATAGTTTGGTATAGCATAGTAGAGGGGGAACTTCGTGTGATGGGGGATTAAATCAGCGGTTCAAATGGGGAGCGTATATTAATGGCCGTACTGAGTCGAAATCAGACTGAAAGGATTCAGGTTCCCTTGAGAGCGGTTGGAGCCACAAGGACTAACTATAGTGAGAAATACTAACATAAAGAGAAATAAATAAGAAAGTAATGTGTTTATTTTTACTCACATGATCGGTACAAAGCTTGTCAGAAAAATTAAAAATACTTCGCAGACATAAACACTAAGATAAAATTGTTGTCTGGGGCAATATAACGCAACAGTTTATTCGCTGATAATAAATGTTTTCAAAAGTTTATTCTAAACCGATAATAGGCTGCAAATAGACTCACATAAGACTGCTTCTAGGCTCACTTAAAACTCATCATAGACTCCCAAAAGACTAACTCAAACTTGCTTAGTTCGAAGGTACTATATCCTGCGACTTCGCCGAAGGTTACATTCAGGCGTTGCTAAAAAGTACATTGCACTGGTTCTATTGGTTCAGACTGTATGTCTCATATTACTATTGGACAGGGATGTACCAATCGGCTAGTTGAGTTTAATTAACTTTGATACGATTTATAACTTTTAAACTTCACTTTGGAATTTTTCTTCAACAAAGTAAAGTTTTACATTGTAATTACAATGGAATACATATTTCTATTTTGTATCTCGAGTGATCATTTTTTTGTATAATAAATTCTACCATCTCTTGATGGTTTGGAAATTCAACTCAAGATTTAAATTACATTTTTGGTCGCGTGTGATGTACAATTGGTCACGCTGTAATTGCAATGGAATACATAGTTCTATTTTGTATCTCGAGTGATCATTTTCCGTGGGAAATATTTTTTATAGAGTTACAATTGTAATACAATTGTTTCGCTACATTTTAAATTCGACAATTAAGTGCTACATGATCTGTGGGTTAATTGAATTTTTGGGTTCGTATTTTCGGCGATTTTATTTTACTTGGAAAATTTTGGGGTTTTGAAAATTGATTCCATTACATATCATCCTTCCCACTCTTAACGATGTCCTTATCGTTGTGTTACCCTACTCTTTCAACTTTTCGAATTTTGATCCCTCTTCTTTTTTTTTAAAATTTAACTTGGTACTATTACTTGAATTAATTCAGCTTTGGTAAGATGTATAATTATTCTTCATATTCCCGATTGCTTCGTGAGATTACATATATTAAGACATTACTTTAAAGTCCATCACCTATATACTCTATTTGACGAAAGGGTCAAAGAGTTTCTATTGACTAACACGTTTGGTTATATGATTACATATATAATTGTTACTTCCTTCACCTAATACTAAAATTACCTTCACCTGATATGCTAATAATTCTACATGGTTTTAATTAATTAAGTTCTGCTTTTGCAATTATTTTACTACTTGACACAATACACGTTTACCTCTTCTAATACTAGACTATACTTCCACCTGACGCCATATTGATACGATAAGTAACTGATTTCAAGAGCACTGATATTTACAAATAAAAAGTTTGACACATTGATAAGTTTAAGTTTAATGTCTGATTGCAACACTGGGATAATGTAGCTTGCACTTGTTTTCATCTGTTTTAATGAAAAGTTTCTCAATATTCACTAAAGTTACAAGTTAGATACATAAGATTCACACTTACTTCATCATTCTACGTGTCTATAATACTCACATATGTTGTCACTTTACTTTGCGCTTCCATTCAATTAATTACTGGGTTGGCTAATTGTTTATGGTTTGTCTTCGTGGTGCTTCACTTTTTGGCAATCGTTCCTTGGGATAAGTTTTCATGTTGTTCATAAGTATGACTACTTGCACAAAATCGTCCGTGCGTAGTTTGTTACGTCATATGCGAGGGGTTGATGTTATAGATTTGTTGAACTGTTTCCTGGGTACATAACCCTTGGGGAATTGATTACATGAAATGGATATCTTGATCGCTGGGCTGGGTAACTCTTCTTGGGCACTTCTATCCTCGGGAAAATTTTATACTCGTAGAGTCTATGTTTCCCGTAGATTGTTCACGTTTTAGCCCTTCTTTTATTTGAATAAAGAGCTGTGTTACGATATGTAAGGGTAATTGTGGTTGGATAAAAACTTGATCTCAAATTCTATGTTCAACGTATTGTCTTTGATTCTTGTTTTAATGATGTACCATCATTGAGGGCTTAGTCGTGGGGATTATGGCTAAGATAACTTGGTTGTACTCTTCTCTGACACTTTATTTTGGGAAAGTTTGCACGTACAGTTTATATTTCCCGCAAAATTGATTATGTTTGGTTCTTCTTCTCTTGGAGGATGGCTTGGTTTTGCGACATCTAATAATGATTGGATAGGGTCAAAACTTAAGCTTGGGATCTTGGTTCAACATATTGTCTCTGATTCGGGTTTTAAGATATATAATCTTTGAGGGATTGACTCCAGGGTTATTCTTGGTCGTCAGGATTTAATGTTTGGGACCTTGCCGTTTAAGGATAGTTATCGACGGATTTTATGCAGTTTTACGACATGCTTGGGTCGGGGTGGTTCTCTAGGTAATCATTAATTCAGATATATACATATATATGGGGTTCTTGGTTTGCCGATATTGTTTGAGGTAGTGTTACCTGGTACTAGGCTTGGGTGACTTGGATTATCATCAAGGCATTGCCTTCAGGGGTTTCTATGGTGAGTACTTATCGGTGGTTGACGAATGATGAGAGTAGATGCTACTGGGTTGTATCCGTGTTGCGTGCTGGTATACCAATAATGAATTTGCACTGATTACTCTGCTTCCTGGAATATAAATATCTAGGCAGAATCATATGCTCCTTATAATTACGTAAGTTAAAACTCATACGGCAATAATACACAATTTATACAATATTATACGGGGACTAGTGTTCGAAATAATAGTCGTAATTAGTCGTACTAATAATATCAATTTAATATGGGTACGGTTAAACTAAAAGATAAAATGAATAAGAGCAATTTTCATGCTTTTACATGCATATTGCAGCAACACTAAATTACTATGAGATAAGCTCGGTAATCATAAGAAAAATGATTGTATATACGAAAAATAACACAATATGAGAATTTCAAGATTTAGTGATTATATATATACATATATATGTGCATTTGGCACATGTTTAATATTCAATACATTTTTAAATGTTATTCAACACTCATCTACTTTAGCATTTACTTTTCAATTATATAACTACATGCGAGGTAGATTACATGGTTTTATGAGAGGTCTCGATTTACTATAAATTTTCAAGCCTTTATTGTTTACGCGCATCCATGCTGCTTAAGAAATACGTATTTCGTCTTTGCAGCTGCACGGGTTTACACAAACAACAAGTAGAGATTTGGGACTGGACATTGCACGAATGAGGACCTCTACTCCCATTCGATCGATCATGTCCTCCCTTACTTTTTTTCGGCTTAAGGGTTATCAGGGAGTTCCGGGTTTAGGTTTTGCATCTCACTCGACTGAATATGATCTTTCTTTGCCCATTTTCTACGTGTTATCATAATTTTTCTGTAATTCAGGGTCAGTAACATCTTTATAGTCAGAGAGATCATGAATACGAAGCCTACCGTCAGGAGGATATTCCACCAAAAAGTTGTTGGGAATAGTCCGTATCTACTTTCTACACACGTCAATCTTTGGTCTTCATTAGTAAATAGGGGAATTTGAGAGTCTATGGCTTCTCTTATTTTTGCTAGTGGTAAGGTTCCCTTGACATTCTCCATTTTTGACCATATTGTGGCTTTTACTTCTTCGTTTTCAATATTAGGAATTGTATGCGATAAATTGACTGGTTTGAAATTGATCACCTTGGGGCTTATTATATTCGTGCTTGTGGTTATCAGTGGTGTTTGTACCGTGGTTTCTTTGGTTACTAATCGACACCCTTGTTTTATGGTTATTGTTCCCACGTCTCGTAATAGTAGTTCAGTTCTGTAGCTTAGATCGATTCTTTCTGTGTTATTATAACAAGATATAGTCCCAACTGTTTCTTTTGGGACAGAAAATAGCCACAGATCATTCCTAAGATGAATAAATATTTCTCGCTTTGTACTTCCTACTAGCGCTTCGCATGAACTGGGAATATCTTCTTGTTGAGTTTCTTTAAAAAAAAATATTTAAAAATTAGAATCTACTAAAAAAAATGTTTAAAATATTTTGCTTTTCTTGACACTATTTCCAGAGATGTTAATTTGACAGTAATATGGATTTCTACTAAATAGAAATCTGAAGAAAGAAGTATTAGACGGGAAATATAAGCACTGTTACAAAATGCTCGTGTTTTTAATAGTTTACAGCAGACCCAAACGCAATAACTTATCGATTGAGACAGGGTTCCTGTCTCATTTTCATTCTGTCTTACCCTGTCATGCCTGTCACAGGAATATAAAACTCAACAAAGCGTAAAAAAAGAAAATTATATAAAACTAGGGAGAACCACAAAGTTTCCTGGTAGGAAACCTGGTCAACTATTCCCCCCCCTCCCTTACCAGACATGCTACTTAACAAAAACGAAGTTAATAAATATCCTTCTAAAGTTTAGTAAATCATGAGAATCCTTTACCATATTTTGTTGTCAAATAGATAAAAACAAGAATAGACCGAAAAAAGGCTTTTTTGTTTGACAAATTGGCATTTGACTTTTGGTAGCTAAAGAGCGTTTACAGAAGACAAAATAATACACAGATGTAAGTTAAAGTGGAACATACATGATCCAGATTTTACATTATAAATGGGCAGGGTTAGTTGGCACACTAGGTTTTTGAATGCTACACACTCCTTAAGGTCCTGTGGGTTAGCTAATGCATATTTCCTTCTATCTTGATCGACTAGTAAGTATTCTGCTTCGGAAGTAATAGTCATGAACGAACTAGCTCTACCTATATTGGCAGGGAATGTAGAAATTTTATATAAATCATATATGGATTGCTGATTTATTAATAGAATTGTTACTACTGCAAATAGATGTTCGTTTACTTTCGTGATGTGAACCTTTAGCTTGGTCTAATAGTGGAATAGGTTTGCTACTTCTGGTTCTATGGGTAGATGTAGACCGAACGTTAGATGTGTTTTTATTTCATCTAAGATACTTTTTAGGTTCGAAGGGTCTACAAGATCGTAGGATAAGGTTCCTCCAGTAAGGGCAAATAATGCGAATTCAAATTTGCTAACGTCAGTTGCGAGGTTGAGCAATGACATTGTCACTATGTCGAATGATACCATAGTGAGGCTCCAATCGGAAATCACACGATCTACTTCATTCTTTAAATAATTCATTATGTTTACTGTCTTTGATATTTTCTTCGAGATTGCCTCAATTTTGTCTCTCTGATAATTGGCTGTACTGGCTTTTATTTTTTGGACATATACATTCATGGCGATATTTAGTTTTCTCACGTTTTCCCTTAGGATATCCAGATCTTCTTCAGTCGATAGCCCAAATAAGCGTGAAACCAATTCTCCCACAATTGGTATTAGACTAGCTGATCTGAGGTATTTGCTTTTTCGAAAAAATACTTCGAAGATTCTTGTGGTACTTTGCTTTAACTTTTGTATTTTTGTATTGAATAATTCAAATAGTGCTTGTAGTCTCTGTCAATACAATATTAAGAAGGATTGGTGAATTGATACTTTTAGGGCGTTTTTCTCATTTAGTTCAGGTAATGATTCGATGTAGTCTTTTTTTGGCTCGTCGGCCATGGCCAGTCTGGCACACGTATATTTACCGTCTATTGTCCAGCATTTTTTGGGTATGTATATTTCTTTCTTTTTATTTTCGGGTATTTTTGTCTTTCTATCCGAATTGTATCCTTGAACTAATATAGTTTGTGTCTCAGTATGCAATACTGGGAGTCTTGCTCTTAAGTTTATATACATCTTGCCGAAGGAGTGGGTCTTTGTAAATGTTGGACCTGTGGACCAAGTCCACTTTGTAAATGTCGTTGGTTTCAGGTGCGTCAGTGTGATTAATTTCTGTTGCGCCACTTTATTGAGTTCGAATAGCTCTGGATTTACGTTAGCCGTGGTTTCCGTTAGTAAGGGCTGTATTTCTTCGATTCTTTTCTCGGATTTGGGTGTGATCGTCCTGGTTTCTTTATGTGGCTTGTTGATATTTTCCTTTTCTTCCTTTGGTGATATTTTCTTAGTAACATTGCTCGTTGTATGATCTTGCCATAGTTGCCTGAGGTATGTCCATATGCTTGGTAATTCATTTAACATGGCGTAATTTCCATCGTAGAGTTTATTTTTCCTGGAAGTAGTCAAGGGGAAATTTGTGGTAGATTTAATCGTAGTATGTTCGCTCATGGAACTATCCACGTTATTTAATGCTCTCCTTCTTCGGCTTTCTTTTTTTGTTAAACACTAGAGCCTTATCAATTTCTGCCATTTTCTTGTCGAAATCTTCTATTATGAATTTCGATTTTAGTTTAGGAATAATGGGGGGTAGATCTCCTTTATTTTCCTTATGGTGCATTTTTTTCGTTGATTGCAGGCTCTTGTCTGATTTTAAGAATTGGAATATAGAGTCCTTTAATTCATTAGTATTTTTCTCTAGTCTAATTACTTGTTGGAACAAGGTTTTGAACGGTTTGGGGTCCAGTTTCATAAATATTTTCCAGGAGTTATAACTTACGAGCAACGAATTCTCGTGTTTAAAAATTATTCCATGCTTTACGATGTCTTGGGCTATGGTTTGGGCAACGAAGATTATTATGAAATTTGTTAGCCACAGCCTTTTTTCTTGTTGTTTCTGGAATTAATATGTCATTAAACATAATATAGGCAAACTTCTTATGATTCATAATTTAATGAGAATTTAGATTCCTATTATATTGGATTTTTTTTATTGAGGAAAGTAACTAGGTGAAATTAAGATTCGTGGTCATAGAATTTGTTGATTGCTTATGGTACATACATTGTTGATTGTTAGGTTCGGGGGGGGGTAGTTATTTTAATTGATTTCATTCAAGAATTTTTCTATTAATGTAAAGGGTGCGTGGGTTTCTTTGATTTACGTCGTACCAAATTATTTCAATAGACAGTGTTTTCTTGATTTTTTGGTTGCTTTTGATTTCGATTCATAGGTTTTTATTCTTTTAAATATAATTTCTTTTCTTTTCGCTCTATATATTACGCTTTTTGGATTATATAGATATTGTTTGTAGTATTTTATTTCTTGGAGGGGGTCATGTTGACCTTGATATTTTATGCAGTTTGGATTTCCCTCAATTTTGTAAACTAATTTTTGTTATCTAAATTTGTCAAGAAGCAATAAATCTGTCTGACATGGACCTTTAACGTACCAGTACCAAACTTTATATTGTTTCTGCATTTTTCTTATTTCGTGTTGAATATATAGAAGGTACTTGCCTTTTCTGCCGTTATATTTTACTCCCAATTTCCCTCTCGCGGGTCTATATTTAGGTGTGTTAGCTAAACTTAGTCCGAATCTATATGATTCCACGTTGTATTTCCTTAAATCATACTTGACGTTCCATTTTTTCTCGAAGACTTCTTCCCCTGATTTACTCACAATTAGTATTGCTGCTGAGTATATCACATTTTCTTTTGCGTGCTTTATAGTTATGAACTCTGTATCGATAATTGCTTTGGCCATTGTTCTGAAATGAAAGGTAGTTTCTATTGACTTTTGTCTAGTTAATTTTTTCAAGATTAGTTACAATCATGGTATATTCTAGGTCGAGGTCAAACTACCTTTTCGCCGGTATTTCCTCATACATCGGGTACTTATTCGTTCGACATAATTCGATCCTTCTAAAGCTCCATATTAACCAATAATGAATATGTACTTTGAATGGAGAGTAAGGTAACTTCAGGTCGAAGTTGAACTTTTTTTCTCACCGATGCCACCTTGCACCTGGCTATTTGTGTATTCGAACATAATTTGATTCTCTAAAGTCCCATACAGGCTTAAAAGAATTGAGACTTTCGAGAAAAAACCTTTTTTCTCTGTCATTTCATCAACAATGTATTTAAATCCGGGGACATTCACTCTAATTCATAGTTTTATAAATATTAATACACTACCAATTTGGTCATATAATGCACTTTTTAAATAATAATAATCTATTCACATAGACATAACACTTCAGGTAATGTTGGTGGGCTCTTCTATTATTCGTTTTATCGAGATTATTTATATATACAGTTTCTTCCGCGGATATCGGTTTTTAATTTTAATATGGGTGCATCATCAGGTAATGCCGCCTTTGAACTCGGGGATTTCAGCATATTGGCAAGTTGATAATCTTCCCATGAGGACACATTTGAGCTTATAAATTTGAGGTCAAACATTATGTTATTTTTACCGCTTTCAGGTGTGTTCAAGTACATTAAATACACTAATAATTGGTTTTGGAGGTGCAGGCTCTCCAATGTGGCAGCTATGTCATTCCTTCGCATATTTTGTCGAATGACTTTCCGGCATAACTGGGATAATGACAACGGGTCATTTATTATTTTTACTATGGAAAAACTTAAGTTTACGTGTGATTGGCAACAGCATAGTTGCTCGCGCACAATAACGTCTAAGCCGGGGAATATTTTGATACCAAAATTTTTATCTTGTTGGAATAAGTTTAGAGTTATTTTCTTTATGTCTTTATAATCCCTCGGGGTAATTTGAAAAATAGCGGATCCCATTGAAAGGTTTATAGGATTTAGATACGTGTTATTTACACAGTTGACATACAAGGCCTTAAGGAAGCTTTCACCTTTTAACATATGTCCTCGGTCTATTAGTATGGAGAGAAATTTAACGGGCCAAATTGTAGTTATGTTGTTATCGTCTTGATCGTACCAAATGTTGTCGGCGATATAATCAGACAATAAGCTATATTTCGTTGTTGGGATACTTTGTATTAAAATTTGGAACGCCAGGTTGGCACTTAGTCTGGTGTTTTCGAGTGTTTTCGTCATTGTACGCGCACTAAAGTTATAATGAACTAAGCTTGCCATTAATCTTAGGATCATTCTTTGTTCCAAGATTGTCTTTCGAGATTTCAGAAGAAAATGTAGTGTTGGACAGTCGAGATTTTTCACTGCTCCAATAAGTCCCCATTCTTTTAATGAATCATTAATATTATCCGCGCTATGGCTTCTCTTGAGTTTCCATGAGGTTACATTTTCTAGTCTACGATTACTTAATTGTTGATGGGTTGGGTATCTTATCATGGTTATTTTTTTTTAATTTATTCTATTTGATTTTAGGTTAATATTAGCAACGTACCATATGGTCGCTTGTTTCGGCGTTTCCCTTAACCAGTGATTGACGTTTACTCATGTAACGTACCTGTAAATGTGTTATTATATAACCTTGATTAGTGGTTTCATATTAAATGATTACATAGTAGTAATATGTTTTAGAAATAATTATGTTACGTTATAGTAATTTAAGGTATGACAATACGTAACAGCAATGCGTTTACAATCTAATAAGGTTTATCGTAAGTTATAATTGTTTACTTGGCCTTTTTTTATTCTTATGATATTTAATTTCTATTGGTGTTTTGGCGTTCCTTTTACTGTTTGAGTTGTTCTTCGTTAGGAAATACTCTGGAAGGGCGTCTGCCCACAAAATAATCAACTGTGCGCCAACGCCCTTCATAGGTATTCCCCAGGCATCGGACTTCCTGCCCATCTTCATTTCAGATTCCCGTATGGTTACTTGTGTTATCACATTTTCTTCTAATGGTAGGGGTGAGGTAGGGTAATTCTTGCGGATCAAGCAATTAATTGTATTAGTATTCTGGCGTTTCTCTTCCTGTTCTAGTTGTTCTTCGTAAGGGAATGGTTATAACGAAAATTGACCCAAAGAATAAAAAGAACTTCGTGTCCACTTCCGTTACACAACTTTCTCACTAACGAGGCTTCTCCTCCATCTCTTTCATGGATCCCTTTGAGCGCTTACTTTTGTTAGGGTAATTTTCCTGGTAGTAAAAGTAATGTAGGATAGTTCTTGCGGGTCATTTTTTCATAGAGAGATGAGTTGATTTTTTTTTCACGAGAGCTCCCCCGGCCAGGCTATAATGACCAATGGGATAAAACGCACCACAGGTCACAAAAGTTGACAAGCGGGTTTTATGTTGTAGGGTCATTTCATTTAACTACAATTTTTATAATTCCTTATTATTCATTGTTCATATTTATAACTGGATAGCAGTTTCTCATAGATGGCTTTGAGATCAATTAGGAGGCAGAGGGGTAGTAGACACCACCTCCACCCGACTGCCCAAAGATTCCCACGACTGAGGGTTCATCCATTTGTCAGTTATTTCTTTGTTACGTAATCACAACTCGTATCTGCGTAATTGTTTTTTATAGAGAGCTAGGACCAAACGGAAATGGGAATGGGATGACAATAAAACCACTCCCATTCCCCCATGGCCATCGCTTCCCACGATTGAGGGTCCATTTGTTTAAGAAGTTTGACGAATAGGCAGTTGTATTGCTTTCCGAGCGATTTCTTGTTGTATAATCAAGTCTCGTAATCAAGTTAATAGAACGATGCATTCTCCGCTCACCCGATAATGGAGCATCAGGTAAACGGAAAATACATCACTCCAGTTTCGATCAACCATTGAACAAAATTTCACGAAGATCCCCACCAAAAGGAGTCGAGCCAAGTCAGAAACAGGTTTTACAACGTCCGGTATCTCCTTCGTTCAGTAAGTTGTGTAATATTTTCTCAACAGAAGGTGAGAGTCAAGTGTTTGCGCGGTGAGATAATATACGCCACGCCCACCCCTGGCTCTGACCTCCCAGGATCGGGGTCCATCCATTTTTCCTATCTCGTATTCAATGTCTGTTCGAATTGTTCCTCCTACATCACTTTCTAAGTATTTCATGGGGTTGTGAATGAGAATTGTCATGTATATTGAGCTTTTATTACTTATTGAGACTAAAAAAAAATTATTATTACCACCCAGAGTGTGAGGGGTATCACTACTGATTTTTAGCTAAAAGTACA
Source organism: Artemia sinica (assembly GCA_027921565.1). Lineage (NCBI taxonomy): Eukaryota > Metazoa > Arthropoda > Branchiopoda > Anostraca > Artemiidae > Artemia > Artemia sinica. Next base: position 11,781,320 of record CM051263.1, on the reverse strand, counting down.
TTTTTACATAGTTTTGAGGGGGTTTTCGGGATTAAATCGTTAAAGAATATTAACGATTTAGGTTTTTAGCATACTTTACGTTAGCATGTTTCAACTAATGCGAGAACTGGCGATCTCTTTGAAAGAGTTCTTAAATTTCCATTTAGAATATAACGTGGCCATTCGATCTCTGTTTTATATGTACGTATATGAATACTTGGTAGATCCTCATATCCAACAATCTTTTAATCATCCGTAGTTACAATCTTTTAAACAATCTTTTAAGCATCTGTTGTTATTGCGTATGCTACCAATGCAAACAAGTTCCATTGCGACCGAAGTTTGAAAACTTATAGGGAGTTGATTTATTTTATATTGAGGGCGTGTCTTCCATAATTGCTTATTATGATAGCTATTGTTTAAGTTGAATCAAATGAAGAGTTGCGTATTGATGTTTACTCAAATAATATCTTTAGAATATGTAGGAATAAACTCCTTATTTCGGGGTACTTTAGAACTATGCTAAATTGGTGGAATACAAAGGCTTGTTAGTCGAAATTAAATCTTCCTGTTCAAATGAGTTAAAAAAACACATTCACATTTAATGTGTCGACTTATTCTTCTTCCGTGGCAGAGTTATCGCCACGTGGCAGAGGTACTTATCATCAAGCTCGATATTACCTAAAAGTTTTTCTAAGTTTGGCATAAGGCATAAAAATTTATTGAAATTAAAATGTATTTAAGCTTTGTAGTTAACTTATTGGTGGGTTAAAACCAGTTTAACCTAATTTAAATGTAATAAGTTACAACAAGATGTAATCATTTTGTTATAGAGTCGTTGGAAATGCGACTGAAAAGTATGGAAGTCAAACTGTGCAAAACGCGCTGTTTAAAACTTGTTTGTTTTAAATTTTTGTGAAAGCAAAATTATTACGTACGAGAAACTTTCTTAGATGACGATCTTAAAATATTGTAAAGCTGGGTTGTTGTAGGGCACATCACATCCCTATACTGGGGGCGAATAGACAGAAATCGGAGCATTGGCCCGGTTTTGCCTCAAAAGTGCGAATAGTTGTGTTTAGTCTGGGTTTTTTTTCTTTATATAGTCAACATCTAATACGTCCCACCATTTTGCTTCTGTGGCAGAATTTGTGCCACATGGCAGAGGTATGATATTACCAAAAATTGTGCAAGGACATGTTTATGCGTTTGAATGGGTATCTTGACTAAGGTATAAAAATTTATTTACTTTATATTATTTTAATCGTAAGATTAGCCCACGTGGCTATTTCTCAGTAAGTTTAGCGTGAACTAGTCTTGTTTCCATACGACTCAGAATTGTTATATTTTTCAATTTTACTATTCTTTTTCCTCCTATTTATAAATCATTCTGTAGTATTATGCTGTGACTCATTATGTTTCTAAAAGGAAATCCGTTTGATTTGCCTACTTTGATCTCGTGGCGCCACTTGTCGATGCCACGAAGGTGCCGCACGAAAGTGCCAAGTGACTAGGGGGGGTCATACATTTGATTATAATATTACCTATATTCTTAGCTATTATTTTTTGTTTTATCGCGATATTTTGATTTGAAGATTAAGTTTGATTTGATTTGAGAATTACAAGTCGCAATATTTTTGGAATTACAGGTTGCAACATTTTTGGAATTACAGGGCGCAACATTTTTCAAATTTATTACAACAATTTCCAATTTGTTACACCTTCCAATTCAGGGCTGGTTAATTGGTTTCTTTGTTTGATTACTTTAGAAACTTTTTCTGAGTCCTTCGTGTTTGCGTATAAATACAAATTTCGTTTTTATCTACTTTGGTTCAATCTTCTACGTGCCTTAATGACCATGTAGTGTTTTGAACTCTTAAATGGTGTGCATTTCGTAAAGCTTGACTTTCTCGAATAATATGTCGTTTACTGTATTATATCTCTTCTTTGGGGAATAAAGTTTAACAAGGATCTAAGGCTGGACTAATTTACAAGGTTAGTAAAAACCATTAAATACTGTGTTTCTTATTATGTGGGCATTTATGAATTATGATAATTTTTTGGAAGAATCTTCTTATTTTTACATCAATTGATTAGTTTGTGATTAGTCTTGGTTGCTAGTTTATACTTTGGCAGGCCTATATTAGTCTAATTTTGACCTACTAGTCTTGACGATATGTTGCGTGACTTGCGTTTTTTTTTAGAACCCATAGAAATTGGTTTACGCTACTTTTTACAATTTCTCGAGAACTAGGCTAAAACTTTCCTTATTCTTACAGGTACAGGTTTTTACAGGTTTCCTTTAACGAAGGGGTTTTTAATTTTGCATTAATTTTTAGCGGACATTCCAGTTTAAGGCCTATTATTTATTGTCTGTTTTCTGAAGCAGAATAATATCTGCTATTGTCAAAGAGACACTAGCCTAGTTATACACATTGGTATCACTCTAAATATTATGCCTAATTTCTTTACCTTCGAGATACGATATTTTAGGATTACAATTATTGGTTTCATGCTTTCACCCTTTTTGAAAGCTATTTTAGTAAACTGCTTGTTTCATATATATATAATATACGACTGATTGCTGGATTGTAGGCAAGTAATCTTATTTGAGGCGAGTCTTGCATTTGACTTATAGGTTTGTAATTATCTCTGAATTACATTACGAAACTCTTTCGAAAATTAGGTAACCATCTGGCCTATAAATTTTTTTCTCTGACTTGCTAGTTTGCGGGAACAGTCTATCGAAATAATTTTATTTATGGTGTTTGTCGCACTTGACTTAACGATATGTCTTAACGATATGTGAATTAACATTTGATTATCCACGAAAGAAATTCAACTAACCGAATGGGTCAATAGGCTAGGCCATAAAAAAAAACTTTTCTTTCTTGGTTTTCCTATGTTCTACGTATTTGTGGGGTTTATTTTTATAACTTAAGAAATACACTGCCCTCGAGGTTTTGTTTGTATCTGCGGATATATTTCCTATTAAGGATTATATCGCATTTCTGTAGGTTGAAACTTACGTGCCATAATTAGCACCTTAAATTCTACAATTTTGATTTATTTTTTACGCTCAAGGTTATTAAAAAAAATTTTGTTTTGTGTCAAATCTGTAGCGATTATTCTTCTTTTTGAAACAGAATATTATACTTATTTTAAATATTCTGGATTATACTACGCCAAAATATAATCGAACTATAATCAAGTATCAATATATAAGTGAAAATATATCGAAGATATCATTAACTTATACCAAATGATATTTTCCAATCTTCCTTAAGGAACACTTTAGCATTGTAAGTAATTTATTCCTTATGATCTTAGCTTTCAAGCAAAAGGACTGTTCGTTATAGGTATTCACGTAGCTTGGATTACACAACGGTGTACAGCTCAATTATTCTCATTATAAGCAATGAAAGAGGGAAAGCATTTTAATTCGAGAACAATATTCTTAGGCAACTAAACTGTCATAAATCCCTGTAATTTCAACTGCATTGGGAAATTACGGGCTTTGATTTATTATCATATCGTTCTTTACATGGGGTCAATTGAACTGTGTATGCGTTTAAGGACATTTGAGACAATTCGTATGATCTTCTTTGAAAAGTTACGACGTTGTTTTTCAGTTTAATTTATGGGAGGTGCTTGATGTCATTTGTAGGGGCTCTTTTTTTTGCTGACTTTTATTTGAAAGAATAGTTTTGGTTACTATTTGCACCAAAGCCCTTTTGAGTTTTACTGTGAGAACTGGTTGTAAAGAATTAGCATTTTACGTAGGGTGACTTGAACTGCATAGATAATTTATAACCTTTAGAGAAGTGGTATCATTTAGTAAAAACTGCGAAAAGAGATTTTTTTCTATTTTTTTTTCGCTTGGTGATTTGCAGGGGTCTTTAAATAATTAAATTTATTTTAAACGTCAGAAGAATGCTTTCAGTTCCCATTGGCTGTTTTTAATATTCTTTCTATTTACCGTTAATGATGATTTTTTGATAATTTAATCTTCTCGTTATGATATATCTTGCATATGGATTAAAGATCCATCTACGTCACCTAGGAAAAGATACATAATCTTACTTAAAATTAATTTTAGTTAGGGAAAAATTTTTTGCCAAATTCTTGAGTTCATCTACATGCTAACAGATCATGCCTCACTAAGAAACGTTGGTTATAATCAATGCGATAAAAACTTCTACATATTTCTTTTGTCGAATAAGTATTTTTAGGTTGTCGAGTATCTTATAAACTTTACAGTGAGTTAGGGTAGCTACTTTCGGTCATCGTTTCTTGTGATTAAATTTGGACTTCTTCATTATTTTTTGAAAGAATATTATTTTTGTTGATCTTAGGGTTAAAGTTTTTTTATGTTTTGCTGTGAGAAGCGGTTATTAAGTATTTAAGTAACTAATACTGCGTTTTATGTGTTTTGCTATCGTACTAATAATAATTATAATGAAATATTTCTAGAATAGGGTTATACTTTGACCTATCGTCTAAACGGGTAATCAAGATTTCCAATGCCGTAATAATAAAGATACCAAATATGTCTTATGATGAAGGTAAATCCTCATCATGGTTACGACAAACCCTCATCATAAGACACAGTTAGAACATTCTGGAACTCAGTGTTTGATTATGTCGCTGGCATGTCATTTTGTTGAATAAGATATCCCATAAAATTAATTTCAGAAGAGGTAGGATTGATCCTAAAGGAACTCTCAGTTTATCAAACATCAAAATACAAATAATATCAAGCCTTCTGAGGCTCGATACACCGAAAGTCTCCTCAGATCGGCATTTGAATACTCCATTAAGATTAAAAGTAAATTTGTAATATACTTTTTTTAAAGAAAGTAATGTGTTAGGCCCCGCCAATTCTAATGGGGGGATTTTCAATTAGAAGCGTGCGTGCTCTTCTTCTAATGAGGGGTTTTTCATTTAATAGTTTGGTATAGCATAGTAGAGGGAGAACTTCGTGTGATGGGGGATTAAATCAGCGGTTCAAATGGGGAGCGTAAATTAATGGCCGTACTGAGTCGAAATCAGATTGAAAGGATTCAGGTTCCCTTGAGAGCGGTTGGAGCCACAAGGACTAACTATCTTGAGAAATACTAACATAAAGAGAAATAAATAAGAAAGTAATGTGTTTATTTTTACTCACATGATCGGTACAAAGCTTGTCAGGAAAATTAAAAATACTTCGCAGACATAAACACTAAGATAAAATTGTTGTCTGGGGCAATATAATGCAACAGTTTATTCACTGACAATAAATGTTTTCAAGAGTTTATTCTAAACCGATAATAGGCTGCAAATAGACTCACATAAGACTGCTTCTAGACTCGCTTAAAACTCATCATAGACTCCCAAAAGACTAACTCAAACTTGCTAAGTTCTAAGGTACTATACCCTGCGACTTCGCCGAAGGTTACATTCAGGCGTTGCTAAAAAGTACATTACACTGGTTATATTGGTTCAGACTGTATGTCCCATATTACTATTGGACAGGGATGTACCAATCGGCTAGTTGAGTTTAATTAACTTTGATACGATTTATAACTTTTAAAACTTCACTTTGGAATTTTTCTTCAACAAAATAAAGTTTTACATTGTAATTACAATGGAATACATAAATCTATTTTGTATCTCGAGTGATCATTTTTTTGTATAATAAATTCTACCATCTCTTGACGGTTTGGAAATTCAACTCAAGATTTAAATTACATTTTTGGTCGCGTGTGATGTACAATTGGTCACGCTGTAATTGCAATGGAATACATAGTTCTATTTTGTATCTCGAGTGATCACTTTCCGTGGGAAATACTTTTTCATAGAGTTACAATTGTAATACAATTGTTTCGCTACATTTTAAATTCGACAATTAAGTGCTACTTGATCTGTGGGTTAATTGAATTTTTGGGTTTGTATTTTGGGCGATTTTATTTTACTTGGAAAATTTCGGGGTTTTGAAAATTGATTCCATTACAAGATGATACTCATATATACGTGTCTTTCATAAGTTTGTCCTGATAACATGACAATTAAGTGCCATTAGGCACTTTTTGGTGACCTTTCTCTAGTGAAAAAGGCAAAGAATCATATAAAGGGTACCATTTTAATCTTGATTGTTTAGAAATCCTTAACTAGAGGTTTACAATCCCTCGCCTTCGAAACTTCCCTGCTATTTCGTATAGATAGTGTAAAATTCTCAAGAAAAATATCTAATCAAATAGATATTTCATTCAAATTAATTCTAGACACTCAATTTTCAATTATGAATATTCTAATTGAATTGAGAACCTGTGAACAAGTATAACTTGAAAAGCATGGAGCAGAGATGAACAAAAATAAAAGAAAAACAAAACAAAAACATTTATACAGACAAAAAAGCAGCAACAGTAATAAGTTGTAATCTAACAAGAAACAAGGAATGGAAAATCAACAACTCAAATATAAATCAACTAAGAATTTGATAATATAAACTATATATATCTTAACGGTTAGCAGCAATCACAAAAGCAATTTTTCTAGGAACTTTGAAAAATTTGGACAGGGTCCCAAAATCCTAGACTATTACATATTTTTCAGGATACATTGTAACAGTAATAATATTTGTAATCACTTTTAAACAAGGTCAAAAAGAGGTCCTGCAGGAGAGGAAGGGACCCTATACTCTGGTTACTATTTACGGCTTATAGACTTGTTACATATTACTTGATGTTTCAAGTAATCTGAAAAAGACTTGCCTAAATTTTCCTACTTTAGAGACATATCCCGTAATTTCCAACAAATATATTCCACATTAGCCTGTATAATAACCATTGCAAGGCAAAGATTAACCCTTTATAGATGACCGTGTGTGGTAAAATTCGCTAGCTGGCACATTTTCATATAAGGGATTAACATATGGATCAAACAAGCTCGGAAGGTTGGTCAACCCCCCCCCCCCTTCTAAACACTAAAAATTATATAAATCATCCCTATATGTCTATTCTCTTTAAATATACAACAGGTAGCCTATAAGAAGTACTTTCCGTGGCAACAAATAAATCAAGTTACTAAATCAACCTACTAAAACAGTTAGTCAAGGCCATTAAAGGCTTGAGAAAAATTAGAACTTGGTTAGAACTTCTTTAGTAAACAAAATCAAAGGATAAGATGTTAAATCCTTAGCATCATTTTCTAATCCATTGAAATTGACTTTTACAATTCTGTAAGCATTAACCCTAAGACTGGAAATTAGCTAATGTCTTTTGATTCTGGACATTCATTCCTCAGGGTTCTGACTCAAGAATAGAATAAAACTGAAGTTGAATATACTCGGGCCTGTACACAAGAAGTCGAACAATAGGACCGTGCCTGCTTTCTACCAATTTATAATGGGTAATCCTGCAAGAAGATTTATCATGAAAAGTAAACAACAGTTTACAATATTTTTAAATGGTACCATTCCATAGTACCAAACAATGATACCACACCATTCCCTATTCAACGTTCCTTCCAAATATCGTCTCTACAGTGATAATTGTGCTTGGCGTTTCCTATTTGAGTCTGGTATAGCCGTAGGTTATTTACAATACTTGGATAAATGTGGATTTAAATGGAACCCTGAAAATTTATTTAGATCTAATAGAAATTTCCTCCAAGTTGTAAAGTATGAACATTATTATTTAGAGTGGGTATTCGTGGTGGATTTTAACTCAGCAGAAGGAAAAACTATAAAATTCTGAAAATAACTTTAAAAACTTCTAAAATAGTTACTAATACCATTCTTTAAAGTCCACACATAGACTAAACAGCCATTCTCCTTCCCACAATGGTCAAATATATACCTCAAATTATACAGGTTCAAAATGAAATTTCCACCCGCTAAATTTGCAGCTTTAATCAATTTGAAGAATATTTAATTTAAAACTCATTACTTGTACACAATTCATTGTAGATATTATGCTATTCTGGGAGGTTGAGGGGTCTGTTGGAAACAGTTTATTGGTATGCCTCAAGGAATAATAATAGTAAGTATTTTAAGATGTTTAAAGACATTCTCAGAAATTTAAAGTATTTTCTTCTGGAGAGTGGGATTGTAGTAATAATACCTTAGAACATTTTCTCATGAAGTCTTGCTTTTGTGCCCTCGCGCTTCTCACAAGTTAAATACCTTTGAATATACCTGATTAAATAAACACTGTGGTAAAATTCTGATTTAGGGGCTTCTTGCTACCTTGAATAATAGTTCAGTTAGCTGAATGGATTTTTCAGAAATGATTCCAGGGCCAGAAATATATCCGGAAAAGGCATTGCCAACATACTATGTCTACCCTGTTCTTATTTCTACAGCTTTAAAGGTTGCAAAGATGACAAGTCTATAGGTCTACCTCGTGTTACCTGAATTCTAACAGAAAATATTTTGCCCACATTTTGAGTTTTAAATGTCTCTTAAATTGAGTTTTTGCTTTTGGAAATGCAATTTTCGTGTCATTTCAGTAGAATATCATACCAATCCCAGGGTTTCCCAAAACTTAGGACATAGATTTACCTATCTTTACAGCCTTATAGATTGAGAATGAGCAAAAGTATGAGGCTCCAAGCCCTTTTTTGTAGCTCATATGAATAAAAGATCTATTTTGTAGGGTTTCACTTTTATAAAAAAAATATTGTCAAAGATCAGCTCTCTGGAGGGAGAAGGAGTGGAGATGACAACTTCAAAATATCTTCCCGGGAAATAATTAAAGCTCTGGATGCAATATCGATCGTTTCATTCACCTAACTTGACTACTTACCAAGATTGCAAAAACCCCTAAACTAGAAGCTGATTTCCGGCATAACTCTAAAAATCTTTCTCTCGAAGAACAAGTTCACTCACTCGTAATCTAGTAAATGTGACTTTTTTGTCAAATGGCCCAAATTCAGCTTACATAAGCAAATTTATATAAAACCATATTACCTTAATTGAATTCAATAAATCTACTGCAGAGTTTAACTAAATACTGTTTATCGGAAAGGCTTAATAAATTGCAGTTGAATGAGATAATATAAGTGAGTACTTACTCCCAAAAGACTTTGACAGGCTCTAATTGAGCCAAATTCACCTTTTTGTCAGATAGAAAAATAATTAGAAAAGAAACAGACAAGATGGTTTACAGACGGTAGCATAATTTGCCATGAGGCAGGGGCAACTGCTCCCTCCAGACCCCAGTTCACCCAGACCACAGTTTGCCCTCCCCCCACCCCAGCTGAAATTTAGTTTCTTCAAAAATCTTGTCAAAACTGAGATAAGCCTGCATAATTTAGGCATCCGGAGAAAGGCAACAGTTTTCTTGAGTATATTTATGCCTTTATGGTACTATAAGACTCATTTTCCATTTTTCACTGTCGGTTTCACTTGATTTTGAGGAATTGGCTCCAACTTTGCAGAAATAAGGCCATAATACGTCCAAGTGGTGCCCCCTAGTGCTGTCATCTATTCCACTATAGGAGTAACAAATACAAGTGGAGCCCAAATACAAGTACTGCCATATATTCCACAATAGGCATAACAAATCCGAATGGCACCCCACAGTGTTGTCATCTATTCCACTATAAATGTAGCAAATCCAAGCGGCGTCTCCTAGTGCTGCCATCTATTCCACCATAGGTGTTACAAAAACACCTCTTAGTAAGCATTTTAAGGAGTATATTTCTTCAGGAATAATTATTATTATTCTCGACTCATCGTTATATAAACCTTATACCTAAGTGTAAAAAAAGGGGGTTGACGAAGCTTTAAGGAAGGTTTAGCAGTCTCCTTCAAAATAAAGAGAGCCATGTTCAAACACCACGCTACCTAACAAACTCCAATTAAAGAGACATCCTTGTCAATAGAAACCGAAACCATAAAACAAAGTTATGACTAAAATATATACTACAACAAAATCTATAATTCATGCCCAGGATAAATATACAAAATCCATTAATTCCAAAGTTGCTCATTATTGTTATTAGCACATGAAAAATGGGCATAATTTTACAAACAGGAATTGATAAATTCGAAGCATTTTAGTACAAAAGCAAAATTTTGACTTACAAAATCAAGTTTTGTGAATGCGGGTAAGCCACTTCGCAATTTGGGAACCTTGGATATAATATTAAACACAGAAAGATATTAAGTAAAATATGAATGTTATCAGATAAAAATAAAGAATGGCATTAAAAGTCAAAGTGAACATGTAATATTCGGTAAATTAAGGAGCTGCCCGCTCCTCAACCTCCACAATTTTACGGTTAAGTTTGACTTTTTTTCATGTTCTGTAGGAACGACTTTAAAGATCTTTGATATTTTGCCCGAAAATATAAAACCAAACATAACCTATGTTTTCTTAACCATAATACGTACAAGCAAGTCCGTGTCACCATGAATTAGCATTACCTTGTCTATACAAGATAAATGTTTATACTGGTTCGTGGTAACGAACTGTAAGTAAGGAGCGACCCGGCTCAATGGTAACCGAAACTCTAGAAAACGGGTTTTTGATACCAATAGATACATCAAAAGAATCAGATTTCAATGCTGATTTCAAATATATAACCTTCATCAAGTTTAGTGCTACCCATCAAAAGTTACGCGCCAGAGAAAAGTTGGCTGATTTTCAAAAAAAGAGGAAGAGACCCCTAAAATTTATAGAACCTTAATGAAAATCACACCATCATATTCAGCGTATCAGAGAACCCTAATTTAGAGGTTTCAAGCTCCTATCTACAAAAATGTAGAATTTTGCATTTTTTGCCAGAAGAAAGATCACGGATGCGTGTTTATTTTTTTTATTTTTTTTTTTTTTCCCAGGGGTGATCGTATCGACCCAATGGTCCTAGAATATCGTAGGAGGGCTCATTGGAACGGAAATTAAAAGTTCTAGTGCCCTTTTTAAGTGACCAAAAAAATGGAGGGCAACTAGGCCCCCTTCCACGCTCATTTTTTCCCATAGTCACCCGATCAAAATGTTGAGATAGCCATTTTGTTCAGCATGGTCGAAAATATGATAAATATGTCTTTTAGGATGACAATCCCCCGAAGTCCCCGGGGGGAGGGCTAAAAGTTATGAACTTTACCCAATGTTAACATATAGTATTGGTTATTGGGAAGTATACAGAAGTTTTCAGGAGGTTTTTTTCTGGTAGTGGGGGGTGTGGGTCGGGGGTTATGTTGGAGGATCTGTCCATGAAGGAAGTTTTCATGGGGGAAGGGAAATTGCCATGAAGGAGGCGCCGGACTTGCCAGCATTATTTATTGGTTATTGGGAAGTATACAGACATTATCAGGAAGGATTTTTTTCTGGAGGGGGGAGGGGGTTGGAGGAGGGGGTTACTCAGGAGAATCTTTCTGTGGACGATGTTTCTTTGGGGTAAGGGACATTTCTATGAAGGGGGCGCCGGATTTCCAAGCATTATTTAAAAAACGATTAGAAATTAAATAAAAAAAACAAGTTTTTTCAACTGAAAGTAAGAAGCAACATTAGAACTTAAAACGAACAGAAATTATAACGTATACGAGGGGGTTCTCTCCCAAGTCAATACCTCGCTCTTTACGCTACAGTTTTTTTTAGTGCTTTCAAAAGAACTATCTATTCTAATTAAACGGCCTTTGTGATTCAGGGGTTTGTGAATTAAAATTTTTTGTAACTTTTAACGTAAAGAACGTGGTATTGACTAAGGGGAGAACCCCCTCATATACGTAATAACATATACGTAATAAAAAAAAAACAATAAAAAAAACAAGCGATACGGCTCAATAGTAATAGAAACTCTTAAAAACGGAATTTTGATTTCAATAAATGTATAAAAAGAATGGGTTTATAATGCTGATTCTAAATATATAAATTTTATTAAGTTTAGTATTACTCATCAGAGGCTACGAGCCTGAGAAAATTTACCCGACTTTTTAAAGAGGGGGGAAACATCCCCTACAAGTGAAAGAATTTTAATGAAAATCACACCGTCAGATTCAGCGTATCAGAAAACCCTATTACATAGGTTTCAAGCTCATATTTGCAAAAATCTGCAACTTTGTATTTTTTGCCAGAAGAAAAATATACGAATATAGAAGTTAGCTACGTAAGTTAATTTTTAAATTACGTCATAACCAAATTTAGAGACATCCATTTAGCAAAAGAAAAGTAAAATTTTTATGCAAATTTTGTTTACTTATTCAATGACGGTGAACCAAACTAAAAGCTGCATTAACTAAAAAACGATCAGAAATTAAATAAAAAAAACAAGTTTTTTAAACTGAAAGTAAGGAGCGACATTAAAACTTAAAACGAACAGAAATTATTCCGTATATGAAAGGGGCTGTTCCCTCCTCAACGCCTCGCTCTTTACGCTAAAGTTCGACTCTGTCTCACAACTTTATTTTTTAAAACAATAAAAAACTTTAGCGTAAAGAACGAAGCGTTGAGGAGGGGACAGCCCCTTTCATATACGGAATAATTTCTGTTCGTTCTAAGTTTTAATGTCGCTCCTTACTTTCAGTTTAAAAAACTTGTTTTTTTTTATTTAATCTTTCATGAAACTATGTTTAGTGATACATAATTGCGCATCAGCTATTTTGACGAAGGAGTGGTGGGTCATAATATATGGGGGAGGGAGAGGGCAGATACCTTCCTTTTTATTTAAGAAAATTGTTTAACTGACAAAAATTTGTCTATTTTGAGGCTTTCATTTAGCTAAAGTGATTTATTTCCTATTTCATAAAATTATAAACAGTGATTTTTAAGTGCATATTAACTATTTTGACGAAGGAGCGGAGGGTCATTTGATAGTTAGGGGGGAGATCCCTCAAAGACTTAATTTTAATGCCTAAGTATCCAAACTCTCATTTAGTATTTAGATAAATATAGAATGAGTTTTAGAGAAGTGGAGTTGGTAGAAATAGGTATCTAATCCTTCTTGATCCCCAGAAATAATTTTTGGTCTAAGCCTTTATCATTGATACTAAAGAGCAGGGCAATAGTACCATGGGCGTAGGCAGCATCTTTTGTAGGGGGGGGGGGGCAGCCGCTTCTGTGATGGAGGGGGGAGGGAGCTTACTAATACTTCCCGAGGTCCTTTGAATATAGGTCTTTAGAAACTAGTCATTCTAAATTTCACTAAAACTCGGCCTTTAGCATTTTCCATGTTCTACTTTTCCTGCAACAGGTATAACATAAGAGACCCACTATCCTACTTCCAATTTCCAGAAAACATAAACAACACAAAAGCGATTTGACAAAAATCACATTATGGTTAGATAACAGCTTCTTCTAAGAATTAAACTCAAAAGTATACATTTGGGCAAAATTAAATATTAAAATTGGTATAGGGGAGACCGGCCCACGTCTCGCCAAAGCAAACAGTTTCAATACAAAAACCTATGGGGCTTCTGGTGGATTATAAACGCTCTGACAGATTGCAGTGTGTTTTTTTTAAAAGTCTGACCTTATTTAATACTTTTACCAAAAATTTCAGATTGGATCAGGTTTTATGGTGATTAACTCTTCAATTTTGTTCAATTTTGTCTGAAAGCCTACGCCTGATTACGAATGCTAGAAAACTCGCGTTGTAAACTCACATTGTATTCTCCTATTATTTGCCTGTTTTTGGCAGCTTCCGAGACGTGCCATCTTCACCAGTTTGCTGTTAGTATTTTTTCATCCTGTGGGATAGTGAACTCCCATGTTCGGCCACAATACCCAGGGTAAATTCGGCATGCCGTACCAAGGTGTCCAAAGTGGGCTATGCTTGTAAAAGCTGTGTAAACAGAATATTTAGAGGTTGAAGGCAAGCTTAATACCCAAAACTGTGTTATTTCTGGCGTTGTTTAATCCTGTCAGAACAGTAGGTAAACTGAAGTTCTTTTTTTCCTGTTAAACTTCATTCAAGATAAAATGATTATAAGTAAAACAGAAGAGAAAAGAAAGAAAGGTGGCTGTGATCCAGAAGAAAATAAATTAGCAGTTTTTTCTGTCTTGTTCTACAAGAAGTCAGTTGGATTCTCTGGAAGTACCATGGGTGTCCCTAGAGGAACGCTGCAAGACTACATAAAAAAAAGTTGAGAAGCTGAATATCCCTCTAAAAAGTCTGGACATGAATTTCCTTCCACCCTGTTACAACCCATGATCAATATTTAAAGAGGAACAAGCAAAAAGACTAAAAACTTACTTGAAAACGATAGCTGATATACTTTCGACTGTATTCCCCTAGAAGCATGTAAATTTCCATACTCTTATGCCATTATTAAGAGCATAAAAGTACCGGATAACGGAACTGCAAAGGCAGTGGAAACAGTGGAGGAATTACAGGTAAAGATTGGTACCGTGGTTTTATGGATTGACTTAAAACTCTATCAGTAAGAACGCCAATAAGAACAAGCCTATGACGGACAACTGCTTTCAACTGTCACAGTGTAGGAGCTTTATTTAACAACCTGGATTGAGGCCTATATAAACACATGTTCAGACAACAAGACATTTGAAGTTTTGACGAATCAGGTCTGAAAAAAATCCACAAGCCTGGTAAAATCGTTGCACAGCGAGGCCAGAAGTAAGTAGGGAAGGCCACGTCAGCAGAAAGAGGTCAGTTGACCATGATTGGTGCTGGTGTTAATGTGTTGGGAACACAGTCCCTCCTCTACTTATTTCCCCACAAAAACAGTGTCCGGAAATTTTACTCAGGGAAGCTTTACCAGGAATCATCATGATCAGCTCAGAAAATACTTCTGGCTGGATAACTGTCTCTCATTCTTCGCTTTACTTGCAGCATTTTATCAATCAAGTCAAACCCAAAAAATCAACAGGAAAAAAATATGAAAAAGTCAGAAGTGCTCACTGACACCCCTATAAAAGAATGCATTACTTCTAGGATAAAAGCTGTATCTGCCAAAAAGCCTTAGTCCTGGAACGGAAGAAAGTCAGAAAAGTGAAAAGACTAAAAAGCAAAAGGCGTGTCTCTGGCAACAAGAGTTACAGTCAGAGTGACCATTCTGACGTAGATGATCCTGTATACAACAAATCTTCAGACCCAAGCATAGACATTGAAGACAAGCCCCCAATCAGCAACTTCTAATTTGACACTGGGAAAGTCAAGGCTGGTTATTACATTCTGATTGAGCTGAAGAGCAAGAAAGGGAATTGTGTTCACAATGTTATCATTAACAAAAGTAGCAACTGAAGAACTTAAGGTCCACTTTTGGAAGAAGACTGGAGCAAGAGACTTTGCGCTAACTGACGAGATGAATAGTGTCTTAAAGACAGAAGTTGAAATAAAACTGCCACCACTGAAAGGTAGAACACCAAGATTAGTGGAGCGGCTTACTTTTGGTGTTGATCAGTCAATATATAATTTGAAATTAATACTCTTTATTTTTTTGAAACCTTAATGGAATTCATTTTGTAGTTTTTTATGCTGACCATATTCTTTCTTAATTTTATAGCCGAAAAACAAGCTTTAATGTTCCCCTGGTCACTTTTCTTTTTCTTTTGTCCGGTGGCCAAACTTAAGGCAGAGACGACCGAACCAGTTCCGGGATGGCCCAGGTTTGGCACTCTTGACCACTTGGATAGAGACGCATCCAGGTGGAAAAATGGCGGAGTATTTCTAATTGTCTTTTTCAAGGATGGTATTGGATGAGTTACTTTTGCTTTGACATGATCAGCAACTTCTTATCGCTTGAATCAATTCATGGAGAATTAAACAAGTCAAAATCAGCCGATCGTGGGCCAGCCTATCTATATATCGGACCGAAAATCAATATTGAAGATCGAAACGTAATTGTTGATATCGCATACGATATTTGGAAATTTCTGTTTATTTCCAGCTTTTTTAACCATCTACCAGGTAACATCCAACAAAAAATTCCAACATACGGAAAGTTCTCACTAATATCTATCGTAAATTTGAAGTTCTAGGGGGGGGGCAGCTGCCCCCCCTGCCCCCCCCTTCCCTACGCCCATGAATAGTACCCCTTCCATTCAGAGCCGTTTTTAGTGTAGGTGGTGCCTTGGGAAAATTTAATTATAACGCCTCCTCCCGGGTCAAGTATCGGTACTTACACTCAAGGTACCACACACAAGAAGTGAAGTTAGGTTAGTCATAATGAAATATACTAAAATCTTGGTGGTACTTTCGTACTATACAGATCTTACCTTAGATCCGCCGGTACCACCAGAGGCACCCAGGGCAACCACGAGACTTCGCCAATCTTTTTATGAATTGGGCAGCTGCGTATATGTCTTCCCAATTGGGTTGGAGAGAAGCATGTTAACTACGTAGATCAGATGGTATGTTCGTCGCAAAGTGTTCCAAGGTCTTCCCCCTCTTCGACTTCCGTTTGGGTGCCAATGTAAATCGGATTTTGGGATCTGAGTGTCCTGCATTTGGAAAACCTGGCCCAATTATCTCCACCTCCGAGATCTAATGATTCAGTCACCACAGACTGGTTGGCAATTTTGCGAACTTTTTTCTTTCTGATTGTGTCTGCCCAATGAATATTTAAAATTCTTCGAAGAAAATTATTCTCAAATGCAAGGATTTTCCTCTCCTGCTGTTGGTTTAAACTCCAGGTTTCGGCTTCGTAAAGGAGAACCGTGATGACGTTGCTGTTGAACAGGCGTAACTTAAGCCGGACCGAGTAGTTTTTCGACTTCAATATGCGCTTGAGCCTATTGAAGGTGGCGTCTGCCTGAACTATTCTGGTCATTATTTCTTTGGTCATTATGTTTATCTCGCATTCTCCACTATGCTTCCAAAGTGCTTGAATTCAACGACCTGTTCAATTTTCTAATTTCCACATCTGATATGAAGTGGGGAATCAGTAGTCACCATTGTTTTGATTTTGCTCAAATTTAATCTTAGGCCAAGTTGGCTGGTTTTTTCGCTGACTCAGTTTAGAAGCTCTTGCAGACGTTGCTTGCACGACTGTAGCATTGTAATGTCATCTGTAAGGTCACCAACTGTCACTTCAGCATATAGTTGGATACTATCGGTAACGGAGTTTCGGAGAATGAAGTCCTTGATTATCACGAAAAGTAACGGCGACAGTACACAGCCGTATTTGACGCCAGATAGAATTCGAAAGTACCGAGTTTGGCCTTTGGGTGTTTTGATGCAGCACTCGCTGTCCTCGTAAAAAGCTATGATAATTGCGATGAATTTACTTGGAATCCTGTAATAAAAAAGAATCTTCCACAAACTTGCCCGATGTACAGAGTCGAAGGCCTTTTCAAAGTATATAAAAATCATGTAAATCTTTGAACGCCATTCCCGACTTTCTTCAGTGAGGACTCGCATAATAAATATAAGAACGGGTCGGGTGGAACCCGTACTGTTCATCCCTTAGGTGCTTTTTGAGCTCATTTTGGATCCTCTGTAGAATAGCATGTCACAGTAGTTTACCGAGAATCAAAATCAAGCTTATTTCTCGCCATTTTCTTGGGACAGTGGCATCACCCTTTTTGAAGAAGCGCATTAGTATGCTGCGCTTCCAAACAACTGGTACCTTTTCCTTTTCCCATATTGTAGTGAAGAAGGCGATCCAGAATGTTTTTATTGCTGCAAATGAGACCTTTATCATCTCTGCTGATATACGGTCTTCTCCTGGGGATTTACCATTCTTCAATCTCTTGGCAGCTGCTTGAATCTCTACAGCACTTAGCGCCTCCACACTAATGTTTAGGGAGAAGGATGACGTTGCGGGAATGTCGAGTGGCTCATCGGATGGTGGCCTATTGAAGTTTTTTCAAGTGGGATGCCTTTAAATCATTCACTGCTGCTGGTTCTGTCACAAGTACACCAGATGGGTCCCGAACTGGGCCGTTGACGGTAAGCTTCTTTCCAATGATGTCACTTGTGATAGAGGGCTCTAGGATTTCTTCCCTTGGCTTCTTCTTCAGCAAGTTTGGCTTTGTTTTCAATCAGGGTTCGGTGGTCATTCCTTAGTCTCTTCTTTACGGATTTGTGAGCTTCGCGGTAGCGTACGTTTTTCAAGGTTAAACAGCCAAATGTTTGGCTTTGAAGAATGGTTTGTTCTATGAGTTTTCTCCCTTATGAGATTCCAAGTTCGGTCAGAGAGCCATTGGTCTTCAGGACGTTTCTTGTACCCCAGTATTTCTTTCGCCACCATATGGAGGGGGTTTTTCGTGGCTTCCCACAGCTCTTCTTGGTCTGGATTTTCTGGCACGAAAGTGATTCGAATCTATTTGAAAGTTCGATCACGATGTTTCTTTTTAGTGGGCTATGAAGTAGTTTATCTGAGTCAAAAAGTGGGTTTGCATAGGGTACTTCTTTAACTTTTTTCTTCAGTTTGACTTTAAATTTGACAATCATAAGGTTATGATCTGACCCTAAATCAGGTTCTCTATGTGAAAGTACGTCTATGAGAATAGTGCACCATTCGCGACTCACTAGGCAGTGGTAGATCTGATTTCTGGTGACGCCAACTTTGAGAGTACAAAATCGATCAGAAGCTCATCAGGTTCGTTCCGATTACCGAGGATATGGCAACCCATAGGCTGAGGACAATATTCTCAGTCGTCATCAATTTTTGCATTGAAATCACCGACAAAACAGGCTATGTCATGTCAAAGTATATCAATGGCAACTGACTGCAGGGTTCTGTAGAATTATTTCTTTATATCATCGCTTTCTTTCTTTTGTGAGGGCGTAACAGACTTCCACAGACAGTTTTGAATGCTGGCTGGCAAACTAGCGTTAAGAATTCTGTATGAATCTGCTGTCACCTTAAAAGGGATAGTACGGTTTTTATCGTCATCATAAGGGAAACTCCGCATTCTCTCCTTGACTCTGGTCCACAGAATATGATGCTGCGTCTACTTGGCAACTTTTTGAGGCCTGAACCAGGCCATCGTACCTCGGACAGAGCGAGGATGTCAAGATCGCACCGGCTCATTTTTTTCAAAACTCGTTCTGTCTTGGACAACTTGACCACACTCAGGAAGTGAAGATAAAAGGTAAAGGTAAAGAATAAGGCATTAGACTTTACAGTCCCTACCGGCGGTGCTGATCTCTGTTTCCTGGCCCTTCAGCCAGGAAGTGCAATGGGGGGTCGGGGCAAACCATCATGTGCTTTCGCACACCCTTCCTGTCTACCTTCCCCAGATTTCTCCAGGTACCCATTTAGAGCTGGATAGACTGTGGCTGAGCTTACAGAGTCACGCTACTGACCCCCGTCCCGAACCAAATAATTGGATACACTAGGATTTGAACCCTCACCATCTCGGACAAAGAATCCTAGATCCAGTGCACCAATCCACTCGCTAGGACGGTAGTTTAATATTAAGATAATTTAATCATAATGAAATATGCCAAAATCTGATAAAATATAATATTTCAGAAACAAAATTATGGAAACTACAACAGAGAATTATGGAAAGCCGGTCACCCAGAACGCATTATATTAAATACCTAAATTAACGTAACCTAACCAACTCTACATATAAAATATTTAATTGAAAAATACCTGCATAGCAGGTTATCTCACTCAGGCCATGCTGATTATCTCAAAGTAGAGACAGATAAACAGGTTTTAAACAGATCAAGAACAGCCGTGTGGTCGGTATAATACGTAAGTACCCAGATATAAGTCAAAAAGCCAAATCAGGGGGACAAATTAGACCAAATTGGGCAGCCCCCAGCCGCAGCGTTCCTCCCCCCAGCAACAGGGCCAGGGATAGCTTGATCCGATTGCCCCCCCCCTCCCTTAATCGAACAGAACTGGTTCCAATACGACAATCTTAATCTATGTACATAAGATATTAAATTTACGTGTCTACTGGCACAAAGGTGAAAAAGCGAGGCAAAGCATCGTGAGCATCACCGGGAAATTTCTTTAGGGGGCGGCAAGTGCTACCACAAGTTCTGTTTTCAGCGATTTTAAATGGTAATATTTCTCTTTTCCTGTTTATATACAATGTTTCAATGTATTTAAACGTGTGTTCCCACTGCATTTTAACATGAGAGAACCCTGTTGTAGAAATCATGATTGATTCAGCCGTGTAGAAGATTAAAATTCACATATAATTTCCGTCCATACGAACACTAATACCCTTTTTCATCTATCCAAAAATTGTTTGTAAAAAATTATTAAGAAGTTATTAAAAAAAACTGCTGTTCATAAAAATTTTCCACCAAATATTCAAATTTTTCCAAATTTTAATTACAATCGAACATATTGATTTTGACGCAGAAAACTGAGAAAGCGGGACGCTATTAATCAATTGAAATCATTTATTTATACAATTCATCAGCAAGAAATTAGGGGTTTATAGGGCTGGTACCCAACATCATATCTTGGTTAGATCTTGGCTTGATTTGAAAAAATGATCAGAAATTAAATTAAAAAAGATATGTTTACAACGGGCTGCAACATTAAAACTTGCAAAGAACCGAAATTATACCGTATATGAGGAGTAGAGCCGCCTATCTATAGTGTCACATTCTAGATTTGGGCTATATACAGGGAGAGGAGTGGACTGGGACGCAAATAAACTGGGGTTGGCTCTGCAAGTCTAATTGGACCTAACAAAAACTGACTGAATATTTTTGCTCAGAAATATCTCAACCGGGATTACATTACGTATCTTGATGTAAACCGGAAGCAAGGATTTTAAAGATAAGACTGGCCCGGCTTGTTCGTTATGGGTTCAGAAGAGGACGAGGCAACAATTCATGTGAGGGAAAACATGGGAGCCATTCGGTAAATTATTAGGAACCACACGGTAAATTAATGTTTGTTGACTGAAATCAAATAAATTTAAAACTGAGAAAATAACCAATTTAACGTAGGAGGCATAGGAGCTAGGAGGTACGACTGCATTGATGAACCACAGAAATATTTCGTGCAAATGCAGAACTAGTCCTTCTAAGAATAAAACATGCTATAAGTGCACAGTTCAGTGTCATCAGAAGAAAACACTATTAAATTCTGAAAACGACTTAAAAATATGTAAAAATACTTAACGTTTTCCTGAATAAGCTTTGCTTTACTTTACTCCCCAACCCTCCTTAGTGTTCAAATTTAAGAACCAATTTAAGTATTTCTATTGAATTTTTCTGTTTCTTTATTGTATTGATACTGCTTCAACCTTAAAGAAAGCCCTAAAATACTTACATATAACATTAATAAGTGCTCCATATTACTTAAACCCCTAACCCTTGCTAATGTGCAAATATACAACCAAGCCCAATTATATATTTCTTATGTATCTTGCAGTACACAACTCTTTTGTTTCAATCCAAAACCCATAAACTGAATCAACATTCGTAAATTCAACACAAAGAAAATGCTTGGAAATCTGTACCTTTACTTATTTTGAAAAATTAGGCCAGGAAGGAGCAAAAATGTAAAGTTAAGGAAAGATTATATTTTTAGTTTTAAACGAGATTTTCAATACATTTCAATCACTCTTTTGTAGTCAGTGTTTCCTTCTAAGTAGACCAATCCTTATGCAAGATTATTTGAAGCTATTTTTACGCCTAGCCTTAACCAAACAATGAACTCATAGTAACTGAATAACGTGTCGAAAATAAAACTAATGATTTCCAAGTCTAATTTAAGCATGTTTTTACCTTCAATTTTAGTTAACCTTTCAGCTTAGTTACTTGATTTTAGTTTTAATCACAGCAAAAGTATATAATAATACGAATGCAGCCGTCTATTTTTAATTGTTATTTTATTTATGTCTAACAGTTATAGATATTGCTACTTCAATCAAATCCTTTATTTTGAGTTTTTACAAGGTTTTCAATGAAGGCTTATTCCATGAATAAAGTGATGGTGAAATCATCAATCAATTTTGTGGTATGATTTTTTATATAAAAATAAAAAAAATTGTTCAATTGAAAGCGCAGAGCAACATTAAAACGAACAAGAATTACTAATCCTTTTCTTGTGTTTTGTTAACACCTCTTAGAGAATTAGGGGTAAATGAGTTACGTTAACATACAGACGAAGGGATTGAGGATGGGTTAGCTGCCTCATAAACAGAATAATCTCATTTTCTTTTAAGTATTAATATTGCTCCTTACCTTCAGTTGAAAGAATTTATATCTAATTGATTTTTGATTGTATTTAATTGGGATTTTATGATTGTCTTCTTTGTTTTTTCTGTTTTTTATTATTTCTTTTACTGTTGTTGTTTTCTTTTATAGTTAATAACTAAAACTATTTTTTCTAAGGGTAATTATTTCTTTTCTTCAGAAATCTATTGCTTTTGGGATAGAGACCTACCTGGAAGGTTTGATTCTAAAATAGAGATTTCCCAAAATTGCAGATTGACATCTCGCCAAATTTAAAGCACTAAGGACACGAAAAAAAAGCAACAACTTTTTCTTAATTAGAAACGAAAACTTTCACAACCATATTTATCTTAGTGAATTATAGAAAAGAGAAAATTAAATTTCTACTGAAGAAGTTCTACGTGTGTAGTTGTGCAATTTTGATAGATACGGCTTAATTTGGAATGTTTAGTTGTCTTTGGGAATCAAAAGATTTTTCATGACAACTAAAGACGCCAAAATAGAGAGAATGTGTATTTGAATATATTGGGTCCTATTTAGTCTCCAAAGAGAGGGCTAAAGGCTCCAACTAGGCCACCTCCAATACTATTCCTCAGACCTTGGTCCATTTTGGCACTAAAAAGTCCATTGTGGACTTTTTTAAAGTCCACGTCATTTCAGAAGTTTATTGTGAAGATCCAAGAAGCTGAAAAAGAAAAAATGCATCAATAAAGGTAGTGAGTCTTGGGCAACTCGCTTATTTCTTATAAAAGGATTCATAAATAACATTTGACAAAAGGTGGGCTTGCTATGCATTCTTGAACTGAGGATCTTACGACTATTCTCGTTAAGAGAACTTCCCCAACTTATACAAATGACTAATATCAAAAGAAAGACTTAATTGGTGTCAAAAAAGAGAAAAAATAACAAGCAGATGTCAGCGGTATATACTTTATTATAACTATTAAGTCTTAGACGCTTCTCATGTATAAAACATTTAATTGGCTACTCATCAATATGCACTCTTTGGTGCCTTTTCAATTTGCACAGTTTAGAAAAGCACTTTTTACATATATCGCATTTAAACGACTTCTGACATGTATACATTTTATGGTGCTTGTCCAAATTTCCCTTTTGAGAAAAGGTTTGGTCACAAACATCACCATTTAAACGGTTTCTCACCCATAAAAATTCTTTGATGTGTGTTCAAATTTTGTGTCTGAGAAAAGGTCTTGTCACATACATCCTATTTATGGGGTTTCTCACCCGTATGCATTCTTTGGTGATTGTCCAAATGTCCCTTTTGATAAAAGGTTTGGTCACAAATATCAAATTTAAACGGTTTCTCACCCGTATGAACTCTTTGGTGCCTATCCAAATTTCCCTTTTGAGAAAAAGTTTGGTCACAATCATCACACTTAAATGATTTCTCACGCATATGAATTCTTTGATATGTATTCAAATTTGCAGTGTGAGAAAACGTCTTGTTACATACATCCCATTTAAACGGCTTCTCACCTATATTTAACTCTGCGGCGACTCTTCAAATGGAGCACTCGAGAAAAGGTCTGGTCACATACACCACATTTATATGTCTTTTTCTCTTTAAGAGTTCTTTGATATCTTTCCAATTTTCTACACTTTTTACTTTGAATGCGACTTTCCAAACCTGTTTTCTGATTTTCTAAGCCTTTTCCTTCAGATTCTAATGCACATACATTTGAGAAAGCGCTTGACGATGGATTCTTTGAAACAACTAGAAACGTATTTCCCTTTAAGTATAGTCCAGTCATGTGTGGTAAAAAGGGACCTAGAAAATTTAAAAGTCAAAAGAGTAAAAAAAAAAACAATAAATAAACAAAAACTCAAAACTAAAAAAAATACAAAAATATATTGTCAATATGTTTTAAAAGTCTACAGAGTAGAAAAAAAATATCTTTCAATGGGTTTTAATAACCATATTAAAACCTATCCCTCTTAATACCAAACTAATTTCATTTTCTAAATTAAAACTACACTAAATTAAAACCATTAAAAACATTCTAAATTAAAAACATTCATTTTTCTAAGTTTCACAAGCTAAATTTAAAAAAAAAACAAAAAAAATACTAAACAAAACTGATTTCATTTTCGACCCCTCTTCTCTCCCTCATGGTGATTCTTATATTAGCTTTTAAAATTTGTTGTTTTAATGTAACAAAAGAGCGAAAATAAAAACTTAAACGATCAAAAGTATCCTGTGGGGTAAATCAAACTATAAATGAAGGAGAGGAAATGTTAAAACAAATATTAGGAATTATTGTAACTAAAAGAGGAAGAGCTGCAAGGATACACATCATATGTTGAAGTTAAAATTTTTTGGGTAGCCGCAAAGCTTTGGATTAAAAAATGACGAAAGTCAAGTTTTCCTCAGATAACATTCCAGATAGGGATAAATTCTTTTAATAGACAGTGAAAAACAATGAAAAAAAATCCGGATATTTCGGTAACACATACAGTGACACCGTCATCAGCAAGTATCTGGTATTTTTTTTGTCATCGTTTTTCACTTTCTATTAAAATTTTTTATCCCTATTTGAAATGTTATTTGTAAGACCCGGGGAAAAAGTGACTTTCGTCGTTTTCTCAAATCCAATGGAACTCGCTATGTCGTTCTAGCTATATATTTAAACCACTTTGTAATTAGATTGTTTTAAACCACTTTGTTTTGTTGTAATTAGATAAAATAAAGAATTCGAACGTCACAAAAAATTCAAAGTAATTTGTTTCTTGACTTATTTTTCTATTGAGGTTCCCATGTTATCATTTACGTTCAGTTGTTTAGCTACGAATTAGCTAGGAAGAATGCTAAACTTTGTCTTACGACGAATCGATACAGCCGAATTTTTTCTTCTAAAATTCGTTATTTTTCTTTAATTTTGTCTTGATCCGGTCATATTGACTGTTGATCAATATCAAATAAGTTGACTGAAGAAAAATAATGTCTGCCCCATTTTGGGGTTTGGCAAATCAATACACAAAAACTGACTTTTTCAAAAATTAATTTAAAAAACTTTTTCCACAAAATAAGTTTTTCAAACAAAAAATAAAGAACTTCATTAAACCAAAAATGAACATAAATAGAATCAAATAATCTATCAAGCATAAAACTACCACAAATCAGTATCAATAAACAAATAAAACCCAAAACAAACATAAATCAAAATAAATAATAGAGTCAAACTCAAAACGAGCAGAAATTAATATGAGCAGGGTTCTAAACTCCTATGCTTTCTAAAAGCCAGAATAAAATTTTAATTTAATGAAAAAATCAAATGAATTTACTGAAAAAATGTGCATTGTCAGTTTAATATACATATGCTCATATTTATTCCTTAAAACCTTAATTAATTTTGATTTCTTAAAGTTATAAAAATGAAAACATTTAAAAGAATTTTTTCAGTAAAGTACCGAATTTCTGAATATTCTGGCTTTTAGAAAGCATAGTGGTTTTCATTTATCTCCCTTCGTCCCTTTCTCATGCCCTGTAAGTTTCAAGCCAAAAAGAGGAGAATTTAAGGTTTTAGAAGTTCACGTGTCCCAAATTAATGTAACCAATTTTTATTAATACTTTCTTTATCTTTACATACTGATTAAAGGGGGCCTCCATTGATCCTGTCTATATGCCCTGTAAGTTTAAGGCAACTGGAAAAGGTATTTTGGGCAGTTTTAGGCGCTTAATATTGATACAACCAAACTTCTAAATGTTATGTCTTTATTAGGGTCAAGTTGACCCTGTTTCACAAACACTGTAGATTTCAAGACTATTTGAGACTGAACAAATTTTGGGGTTCATGCATTGAAACAGCCAAAAATCAGTCTAAATCTGTGTAGCAGTAATAATCTTATTTTTTATGTCTTTCTTTTTTTTACTTTCCAGAATTGTTTTTCTTTTCGTAAAGAGGATTCAATTAAGTTTAGTCAAGTTTTTATTCCCGAGGCTCTTTACAAAAACTGTACAGATGCAAATGACCTCCGGACCTGGAAGCTGAAATCCTAATCGACCTGAGGCCTGAAATCCTAATTTTTTCCTGAAATTTCTGCATTTTTCTTATTCAAACTATTATATTTTTGTATATTATTTTAGAGCCTTCCCCTAGAAAAATTCATGCACACATCCCTCTCACTAAAAAAGTTCAATCACCAACCTGATCTGACTATATCTACATATGATGGGGGTGGGGGTGCATAATAGGACTTAGAAATTAGCCGAACAAGTATGGTTTGCTTATTGATTGGTTCTGCATTCATGACTTAATGATATTGAACCAACAGGATAAAAATTATATTGGGTCAAGAGATTTGACTGGATTATAATTTAGATACATTTAAATGGAACTTCAATTTCAACTATAAAGTAAACAAGAGGTTTCCGCACCCTTGCTAATTTATAAACTTGATAACTGAATGACGACCATAGTTCCATTGGCAGTCTGCCAATGCTATTATCTGGTTTTCAATGACTATCCAACAAATTATCATTGCTGTGATCTGCTTTCTGGAATTATTGTTTTCTGGACTAGACATTATACTAGCAAAAACATGGGACCCATAGATTCGCATTCAACACTATTCCCGTATGTAATGGCTGCTACCGTGATAATATCGTATCCTAGATCCCCTCCTAAATATGGTTCAATATAACCCTAGTCAAACAGTTCGTGGTAACAAACTTTAAGTAAGGAGCGACCCGGCTCAATAGTAACCGAAACTCTAAGAAACAGAGTTTTGATCAGTAGATATATCAGAAGAATTGAATTTTTATGCTTATTTTAAATATATAAGTTTGATTAAGTTTAGTCTTACCAATGGTGATCGTATCGACTCATTGGTCCTAGACGATCTTGAGAGGGCTCATTAAAACGGAAATAAAAAGTTCCAGTGCCCTTTTTAAGTGACCAAAAAAATTGGAGGGCAGCTAGGCCCCCTCCAACTCCCCTTTTATCGCAAAACGGTCCAATCAAAATTTTGAGATAGCCATTTCCTTCAGCATAGTTAAAAGACCAAATAACTATGCCTTTGGAGATATCTTGGTCCCCCACAGCCCGTGGGGAAAGGTCTTTACGTTACAAAATTTGCCCATTATTCATGTATAGCATTTGTTATTGGGAAGTTTGCATACATTTTTTATGGTGGGGAGGGTTTCTGCTGGTGGGATTCTCCACGGCTGTCATTTTCCATGGGGATGGTAGTTTCCAGGGGGTAAATTTTTCAGGGGAAATTTTACATTAGGGGAATTTGCCAGAATTCCTATACAAAATTCTTCTTAGTTATTGCTTTCTTATTGCCGATTCAATTTTACGCGTGGAGACGTTAAGGTAATGGTCCAGGGTAAATTTTCACCAGGATTGAATTGTCTAGAGAATAAATCTGTGGGGAAGAGGGATTTATCTGTGGAGATGTTGCCAGATCTCCTGGCATTACTTAAAAACGATCAGTAATTAAAGTAAAAAAAGTTTTTTCAACTGAAAGAAAGGAGCAACATTAAAACTTAAAACGAACAGAAATTATTACGCATAAAAGGAGGGTTACTCCTCCTCAACGCCTCACTCTTTACGCTAAAGTTTGAATTATGTCCCAATTCTTTAAGAACGACTCCCGAAACACTATTCGCTTAATTAGAACAATAAGAAGCTTTCTTTGTAAAAGTACTAAAAAACTTTAGCGTGAAGAGCGAGGTTTTAAGAAGTAGCAACCCCCCTCATATACGTAACAATTTTTATTCGTTTTAAGTTTTAATGTTGCTCCTTACTTTTAGTTGAAAAAACTTTTTTTTATTTAATTTCTATACAAAACTGTTACTTCCTTTGTTGGCTGGCATTATTTTTGGCGCTTTTCTCATCATCTTTGGCTTCATAGCACAAAAAAAAATGTATTTTGAAAAAGACTATCAGTAACTTTGTACATAACTTAGGGCTAGATCTTGGCTTCTAGGAGAGAGGACGGAATAGTCACGTTAGTGACCATGGGTAATGGATCGGTGCAATGACTGTTCTTTTGTTGCTACAGTGATGGGTTCAAACGAGGCCGTGCACAATCATGCTAACAAGTAAAGCCCCCCCCCCACTCCTCAAAAAATAATCAGGGGCTTGTTTAAGATTTGAGGCTCAATTAGAGTTATAAAACTTACTGGCATTATCTCTCGATCAAGCATTCAGTCAACATACTCATAATACAATCAAGGAATAAATCACCCTACGGGGTGAATCTATTAGTGAGCGGGTTATAAATGGGCGTGTATCAAATTCACCTGGTCTGTGTCTTCAATGTTAAGAATTTAAGTAGATTAACCTTAATGAACAAGGAGAAAAAAAGGGGACAATTAGACCAAAGTAGCTTTCCTTTTATTCTGTAAAAAAGTTAACATGACTGGTTACCTTTTTTAATGAAAGAATCCTCAGAAACCGTGATGAGATCAGCCATTTTCGGAAGTTGTGACAAGTCCATGAAAGATCTTGGAATGGAGTTCAACTAAATTATGAGAATTTATAACACTTGGATACGACACAGATTTTAGCCAGGAGAGTCCTAAAATACCAAAGAGTTCATGACTGGTCACTAATAATGACCTTAAACCACTGCAAAGCAGATTTTACCTTAATGCAGTTCAACACAGAGCCTCAACTCTTTCAGTAGTCAAACACATTAGAAATCTGTTTGTTTTTGTTTTTTTAAGAAAAGGGGGCTAAAAATCAAAAACTGTCTTTTTGATGTAACTATATTAAAAGTGCAGTTGTGGATTTTGAATTATGATTTACATTAACGGTGAAAAAGTAAAATACAGCTGTCAGTTAATTCTGTTAGCTGTATTCTGTTAGTAAAATTTCCAAACCGAAAACTATTAGGTTGGAAAATTTGGTTTAACTCCTGGAATGAAAGCTTTATTCATGATTTTATTGCTTAAAATACTGCAAAGTGTAGGCCTATTATGTATACCGTATGCCATTACGTATTTCCAAGAGGGTATATCACAAAATGAAAAAAAAAAACTGTAAAGAAAAGAGAAACGGGGATAATACAAGCCAGTGAAAAACGTAGACTACACTGCAAATATTTCGTGAGACCACACTGGCTAATCATGACGAAACGAACAAAAAACTGTATGGAAGAGAGAAACGAGGATAATACAAGCCAGTGAAAACATAGACAACAATGCAAATATTTCGTGAGACTACACTGGCTGATCACTACAATTTGCATTGTAGTCTATGTTTTCACTGGCTTGTATTATCCTCGTTTCTCTCTTCTTTACTTTTTTTTTTCGTTTTGTCATGATTTTTTCGTTTTGTGTGGTCTCACGAAATATTTGCATTGTAGTCTATGTTTTCACTCGCTTGTATTATCCTCGTTTCTCTCTTCTATACAGTTTTTTTTTCGTTTTGTCATGATTTTTTCGTTTTGTGTGGTCTCACGAAATATTTGCATTGTAGTCTATGTTTTTCACTCGCTTGTATTATCCTCGTTTCTCTCTTCTATACAGTTTTTTTTTGTTTCGTCATGATTAGCCAGTGTGGTCTCAGAAATTATTTACGAGGGTATATCAAGCTGTTCTTACTTTTAGGGCTTCAAGAATGTGATAAAAGATCTAAGATTAAATTTAAAAAGATATTAGGTAATAGCATTGTATTTATCAATTGAAAAAATAATGAAAAGTTACGTAATTGCCACCTAAAGCAACTTAAATTCAAATCAAAAAAGAGAAACTAAAGCAATGTAAGAAATATTTCCAAAAAGATCAAATAATTGTTTAATTTAAAAAGGATGAAATTCCTCCTGGGACCCACTTATGACAAGGTCTAAATTTGCCTTCAATTACTTTTTTAATCTAAACATTGTTTCACCATCTATACCAATGTCATTGTGAAATCAATTTTATCTTTTTACTAAAACTTTTTAATTAGGCTACACTTGAAGGTGATATATTGATGTAGAATAGTAACAAAAATATCCTATTCAATAGATTTTCTATATACTATGGTCCCAGTGACAGCTTTAACCTAAGACAGAGTACACATATATTGAAATAGCCTGAAATCTTTTAAGATGGCGTTGATTTGAAACAAAAAGCTACAAGAAGTTTGCCGTCCAACCTTTTTAATGATACCCCATCTAGCTTTTTTAGCAACCTACTAAAGATAAATCAAACTCCATTGTTACCAAATATTTAAAAACACGTTTTGAAAAAAAGAACTAATGTCCTTAAGCACGCTAAAATTTTAGGAGAATTTCCTGACATTGTAGACAGATTGAACAGGACATATACATATTCAACAGAATAATATTTTTATATACAGCCTTGCCATACAGGAATTTAGATAAGAGACAGAAACCCATCATTCTGCCAAGGCAAACTTGCTATCAAATATTTCTTTTAGAAGAGGTAAATTACAGAATATTATATATTATTATATTAACTTATACATTAAGTTAACTACAGATCTTCAATTCTTTTAATAACCTTCCAGTTACTAAAATTTGCATATTCTGTTAAAATCTATTTCTAAATTATAAAATTGGTACCGTACAAATTTACATGGTCGAAGACCAATAACCCTAAGGTTTACAGTCCAACCTTTTTAATGTTACCCTCTAAGCCTCTTTAGCAGCCTACTAAAGATAAACCAAAGCCCATTGCAACCAAAAAGTTTAGACACATACAGAAAAAAAAGTTGTCACTCATTTTTTAAATAAACTTCTCAATTCGATAAATTATTGGCACACTTGTCACATCCCCTCCCCCCTCAAGATCTTGCTCTAGTTCCACTTTTGAACTAAGCACTTACAAAGTGTTGAAACTGTATTTCCGCATCAAATATCTTTTGCATTAGAAATTGAGTTCACGTGTTTTTCTAATTTTAAAAGATGTATATGATTGTGTTAGATTCTACTTAAACAATTTAAAGAATCAGAATTCCTTTAAAGAGTCCTTGGTAAAAAGAAATTTGCCCTTTGTTTACACTAAGTATTTGCTATTGAGAACTAAACTAATATTTTACAGGAGGGGAGGATTTTCAGCGGGAGGCAATTTTCCACGGGAATAAATTTCTGTCGCGAGGGAAGTTTCCTGTAAAACTTGTCCAGGGAAACTGAAAGTGAGGAGCAACATAACAATTTAAAATAAGCAGAAATTATTCTGTATATGAGAGGAGTTACCCCCTCCTCAATCCCTCACTCTTTAAGCTAAACTTTGACTTTTTCCCAATTACTTAAGAACGACTCCTGAAACACAAAATCCGTTTAATTGGAACAAAAAGTTATCTTCAAGTACTGCAAAATTTATCAAGTACTTGCATAAACAGTGAGAGATTCAGGAGGGGACATTTCCCCTCGTATACGGAATGATTTTGATTATTTTAAGATTTAATGTTGCTCCTTACTTCCAGTTGATAGTTTTTTTTTATTTAATTTCTGATCTTTTTTCAAATAATGCCAGAAAATTTACCTCCTCTTCAATGAAAAATTACCCCACAACCCCCTCTCCCCTCCCCCCAAAAAAATAAATAAAAAAAAAATTCCAGCGGACAATTCCACTTGAAAAATTCTCCGTAGCCAGATTTAATTTGAGAAAATACTTATTTTTTATTGAATTTTTGATAGTTTTTCAAATCACGCCGGATAGACCCCGCTGTGAAAAATTTTTCCACAGTGTTAAGACTACGCCAAGCGCTTTTTTGCCAACTCAGAAATATGCTGAGCTGAATGGGTTAAGCTTTCAGGAATGACTGTAGGGCACAAATTATGACTTTAATAAAAGTAAAATTGAAAAACAGATGGCCGAGGATAAAAAAAAAGCGAAAACTATTCATGTGTCAATATATCTTGGATATACAAAACAAATGGGGAAGAAAATGAATGTAAACTAAAACTAAAAACTCTCAACTCACAAGTTATGAACTCGCTTCCGCTGTGTTAATATCTAATTGGTGTTTTCACTCTTAATATTTGCCAGTCGAAATTCCCCGTGTGTAACTTGAACATTTACAGACCGTGCATGTCCCTGGACTTTCCTAAGTGATATTAGTGACCTTGGTTCTTGTTAATTGGATTATAGGATTTGTATTATAGTCCTGAACAGTGAAAGAAATAAGAGGTGAGACTTTTAGTTCCAAATAGCTCATGTCTGACATAAGGGAACCTCCTGAAAAAATCATAGATGTCTCACCTTTCCTGCCCTCAAAAAGAAGCTTAACTAGAACCCCCCCCCCCCCCGACTCCTATGTCTAAATCAACCACACATCTTAAGGGGATACAAGCCCTAAACATCCTTCAAGCTAAAAGTGCTGGTGAAACCCCTGGCAAAAAAAGAAAAAAATGATGCAATTAGATCACCCCCTGAAGAACCCCAACCCGAGATTATATTACTCCCTGATGATTCCCCACCAATTGAATCACTACCTGGCTCTTTAGATCAGCCATACTATTATATTGTGACCATCGAGAAAACCAATGGTCAACCCTTTACTAGAGATCGGTTAATGGATTTTAGAAAGCTTACATTTTCACTAGCTAACTCAACTTTTGAAGTAGTTTTCCTGAAAGACGGTCTGATAGATCTTTATTTTACCTCTCACAAGGCCACGGATTCAGTCCTTTCAAGGTCCAAGGAACTAATCGTTGAGGGTTCCAAAGTCTTTGCCACTTTAAAAGAAGTAGAAAAGTCGTACAAATACGTGGTTTATGGTGTTGAAACCGGTATATCAATAGAGGAATTTACAGCTGAACTAATTGATTCTTCGGGTCATCCCGTCCAACCAACAGCAGCCACAAGACTCAGCTTGAAAATGATGGTAATCTTATACCCAGTCGCTCAGTGCTCATTGTATGCAAAAACGAGTTGCAAAGAGAAGTTTTTTTGTATGGCATGGCCCTTCGCCATAAGTCCTATAAACCAAAGCCCCTACAATGCACTATTTGCCTAGCTCATGGTCATAGCAAAAATAATTGCAAGCAGTCACTCCAATCATGTCGAAAATGTGGTAAACCTAGCCACGTTACAGAAAATTGCAACGAGAAAGACACCTACTGTAAAAATTGTAATAATAAAGGGCACACGGCACTTGAGAAGCAACTTTGCCCGGCCTATCACAAGAGAGCCGAGATCCTCCGAACCTCTGTGAGATTGAACTTGCCCTACTCCGTCGTAGCCGCTACAATCTCTAGACAACCAACTCCAAGTCGACCCTTAAATAGCCAAACTGAAGTTTCAAAGAACCAGAGGAAACAGGTCCCACCCCCAATAGATAAAGACTTCTCATTTACCCAATGTTCCTCTCAATTTCCTCTACTTGACGCCAAATCGCAGCCTTCCTCTTCCCAGCTTCCAGTCTTATCGCATCCACAAGTTATTCATCATTATAATCAAGAATGGCAAAGGTTAGCCACACAGTTTCCCATCTTATCGAGGTAGGCAGTGAACCAGTTGAACTGAAAAATATCCTTAAAAAAAGGCCATTACTACGCTCCTAGGTGAGGAAATCTGGCAAAAAGCTACTGTCCAACTTTTACCCTTCAAAGAAGGCATGGAATGCCATTCTAACTCAACATTTCCTACGATCCCAACTGTTACCAAGTCCCCCAGAAATTTGAAAGAATCACCAGCACCTGAAAACTATGATAGAAGCCCCAAGCCATAGCAAAAAAAAAAAAAAAAAAAAAAAAAAAAAAAAAAAAAAAAAAAAAAAAAAAAAAAAAAAAAAAAAAAAAAGCCGACCAACACAGTAACACAGAAATTGACGACACCTCACGAAGTCTCTTCGGGCGAGGATGATGTTCAAAGCAAAACCCAAGCGAGAAGATACCCAACAAGAATACCTGACGACTAATTAATGTGTGACTTTTTGTTCTTAACTAATTTATCCCTTTCTAATAACATTGCTTTTAATTATTCCGATATAGAAAGTAACCAGCATGCCAACCCTATAAGCAGCCCCGATGGTACCTTAACTCATACTAGTTGTAAATACTTTGATATTCTCGATTTTGCTACCAATGTGAAGCCAAAACTAGACAATAATAATTCCCTTAATGTTCTTTGTTTCAACATCAGAAGCACCCGGAATAAGTGGCATCAGATAATGATGACACTAGTGATTTTTAATCCCTGGTTACCAAATAATTCATATGCCCAGGAGATTGACAAAGTGTTCTGGGGGTATCTCACTTTACATCCATTCGAATGTAAATTTTACCACGCTATCAGAGTGCGAATCTATTTTCTCTACACAAATAAATCTCAGATGTATTTATTCAATAATTGTTAACATAGTTATCGGCATAAATTCCTATATACTCTCCTTGTTTTTTAAACCTCCTCCATTTCCGACCTCATGTTTCTGTAATCTGTTTGATGATTTCTCTAATTTTATTAATCTACCCCATAAAAAGCCAATAGTTCTTGGGGACTTTAATTGTAGCCTACTCAATTTTGGTAAAAATATTGAATCTGACACTTTTTTTGAATCAGTAACCGCGAGTGGTCTTCTACCGACAATTTTTTTCCCCAGTAGAGTTGATCCTGTGAGATCAACTTCAACATTAATTGATAACATTTTTGTATCCACTTCCCTGGGAAATGACCTGTCCTCAAATATAATATTTTCGGATCTGTTAGACCATTTTCCTATTTACTTGTCACTACCTTCGCAACCACTACCTCTACGCTCTAGAATTAATATCCCAACACCTACTAGAAATTACAGCTCTGCAAATATGATCCATTTTATCGATTGCTTAAGAACCACTGACCGGTCCGATGTTTTAAATTGTCAAGAGGTAAATTCTACCACAAATGGTTTTGCGCAAAGGCTAAGGGAGATTATTCCATTCAACTTTTCCTATTCGTAAACCTAACCAGAAAAACTATCCCTATATGCCCCTGGATGTCACATAGCCTTATTGTCTCCTCATATCGTAAAAACAAATTATATAAGTTAGCCTGTAAGACCAGTAGTGATATTGACCTATCAAATTATAAAAACTTATACACTAAACTCATCCGTGAAGCGAAGAAAAATTATTATTATACAAAAATTCTCAATTGCAAAGGAAACCTGAAAAAGATTTGGTCTACCATTAATGATATACTCTCAAAAAATAGGACGTTGTATCAATCACAAAATACACACAAAACAAATCAGGGAAGGAAAAAAAATACAACAATATCTCAAAAATATAAACACAATGCGAGAAAAAAGAAAAAAAAAAAAAAAAAAACTTCGGCTTTAGTTATCTTTAATCGCTGTGAGGTTGATATATCTAATTTATTTCTGTACTTCGTTTTAATGTGAACTATAGCCAAAAATGGGGCTCACTTAGATGTGAGCTAGTACAGAGGAGGACTTTCATAGCTTCATCAAACAGGTAAGAATAGTTATAAGCAACTGAGAGCCAAAATTTCTATAATTTCTTACGATTATAACTATTTTTCAATGACATATATCTTATAAGTCATTGAGTTCTTCACTTGCTTTTGTTGATATATTAGTTGGTAAATCGTCTTGATGTGGGATTACAAATCCAACTCAACGAATCAAACTTTTTCATCTCTTCCCCGAAATAGTCGTCAAAATTATTTTTGAACAGTGATAAATGACTGTAAATTTCATACAGTGCGTCCATCTTAGGCTGCACTTGGTTTTCAATAATGAAAGTTTCGTGAGATGACAGACAGTAAACGAGCAGAAATTACTAGCAAGATAGAAATTATCCTACAACAAACATAAATTATGATGAATAACGAATCCAAGATTAAAAAAGAAAATTACAAGTTTTTCATTACTTATCTTCCTTCCTAGCTCTCCCAAAGTCTCACTAATCATTGTTATGAATGTCTTGCTGAAAGGAAAATAAATGTATCATTTGCTGTGATATTAACAATCTTGAACACACCTCAAATTTCCAAGAATCTTTTTCTTTATACTATTATACTTCCAGTTAGTCATTTTAGTTAACTAAAACCTTCTTTTTTTGAATTTTTCAAGATAATTTGTTTATCAAATTCGAATGTTCTTAACCAAAACTAGGGGGACAGTTACCCCCCCCCCCCTCGATACAAGATATCTTTTTGCCCCGTTAAAACTTGTGGGAAAACCCTAAGTATGTACTTTCATTAAAAATACCGTATTCTGGCAACTTTTTCAAAATAAATTATTTAAGTTTAACCAGCAATTCTACTCATGGTTGCTACCAAAGGCAGAAAACACCACTTTATTTTAGAAAAAATCACCAAAAGACAAATTAGCGGTGTGAAACTTTAATATACCAAATACTTCCATGTCTATCAAGCAAAGCAATTACTACTACTACAAACAACTTATCGCAGCACCAAGCCGCCCTGGGCCAACACAGCTACGCACGCTTCTCCTCCATCCTAGTTAAAATAGTAATATTAACACCTAGCAACTGGTAGCAAATTGTGCTTTATTAGACAGTAAGCTTCACTATAATGAAATCTTAAAAAATTTAGAGTTTATCCCCCACCCCCTCTTCCGGGCTTAGGTAAAATGATTGGGCTGGTAATAACCCCAATAAAAGACCCAAATAGCCTCAACTCAACAAGATTAAATTCATATGAGGTTGCGTGTCATTTTTATTTTCCTCCTTAGTGTGTTTTTCTTGTTCTCTCTGTCTGAATTCGCCGCCATAAAGCCTTATGGGGGATATATGATGTTGTGTTTTTGCAAATGTGCCATGTTCTTGATAACGCGTATATTCCCTTACCTTGAAGCCATTTCTATCGCCTGATTTCCCTTTTTTGGCAAAGTGAAAAGAAAGGAAGTTTTTTTTTTTAGCAGTAACTATCCACTAGCTGAGTTTACTGCTTAGACGTAAATTGGAAAAGATTCCAAATAAGTAAGATTTGGTAAATATTCCGGTGAAAATTTCGAAGAAATATCATTTCTTTTTGACAAAAAACTTGTCTCGGCTTAAAAAAAAAGGATATCCAAATAGTAAAATACTAAAAAATTATGTTTTTTTACACAAAACTCCTTTAAACCTTTCCTGTCCTTTTGCATCAAAAATCAATGAAAGAAAAAGGAAGAATTCATAGATTATTACCCACACATCATTTCTTTCCCATGGAAGAAAAAAAATTAAAGATTTAATGGGGACGAGAAAAAGGTTGTAGCATTATGTGATACCTTGCTTTATGGTTGTGGTTGTGCACCAGCTGCTATTGCGTGCTTATGCTTATTTGCCTTGATGCGTTATGCTTGCTTGCTTTGATGATAGTGTTCTTTATTATAGGTGCCTGGGTTTTAAATAAAGAAATTAAATAAAAAAAAACAAGTTTTTTAAACTGAAAGTAAGGAGCGACATTAAAACTTAAAACGAACAGAAATTATTCCGTATATGAAAGGGGTTGTCCCCTCCTCAACGCCTCGCTCTTTACGCTAAAGTTTTTTATTGTTTTAAAAAATAAAGTTGTGAGACAGAGTCAAACTTTAGCGTAAAGAGCGAGGCGTTGAGGAGGGGACAGCCCCTTTCATATACGGAATAATTTCTGTTCGTTTTAAGTTTTAATGTCGCTCCTTACTTTCAGTTTAAAAAACTTGTTTTTTTTTTATTTAATTTCTGATCGTTTTTTAGTTAATGCAGCTTTTATTTTGGCTAACCGTCATTGAATAAGTAAACAAAATTTGCATAAAAATTTTAGTTTTCTTTTGCTAAATGGATGTCTTTACAAATTAACTTACGCAACTAACTTCTATATTCGTATATTTTTCTTCTGGCAAAAAATACAAAGTTGCAGATTTTTGCAGATATGAGCTTGAAACCTATGTAATAGGGTTTTCTGATACGCTGAATCTGACGGTGTGATTTTCATTAAAATTCTTTCACTTGTAGGGGATGTTTCCCCCCTCTTTAAAAAATCGGGTAAATTTTCTCAGGCTCGTAGCCTTTGATGAGTAATACTAAACTTAATAAAAATTATATATTTAGAATCAGCATTATAAACACTTTCTTTTGATACAATTATTGACATCAAAATTCTGTTTTTAAAAGTTTCGATTACTATTGAGCCGTATCGCTTATTTTTTTATTGTTTTTGTATTACGTATATGTTATTACGTATATGAGGGGGTTCTCCCCTTAGTCAATACGACGCTCTTTACTTTAAAAGTTAAAAAAAATTGATTCACAAACCCCTGAATCACAAAGGCCGTTTAATTAGAATAGATAGCTCTTTTGAAAGTACTAAAAAAAACTGTAGCGTAAAGAGCGAGGTATTGACTTGGGGGAGAACCCCCTCACATACGTTATAATTTCTGTTCGTTTTAAGTTCTAATGTTGCTTTTTACTTTCAGTTGAAAAAACTTGTTTTTTTATTTAATTTCTGATCGTTTTTTAAATAATGCTTGGAAATCCGGCGCCCCCTTCATAGAAATGTCCCTTACCCCAAAGAAACATCCTCCACGGAAAGATTCTCCAGAGTAACCCCCTCCTCTAGCCCCCCCCCTCCAGAAAAAAATCCTTCCTGAAAATGTCTGTATACTTCCCAATAACCAATAAATAATGCTGGCAAGTCCGGCGCCCCCTTCATGGCAATTTCCCTTCCCCCA
Source organism: Artemia sinica (assembly GCA_027921565.1). NCBI lineage: Eukaryota > Metazoa > Arthropoda > Branchiopoda > Anostraca > Artemiidae > Artemia > Artemia sinica. Next base: position 11,742,711 of record CM051263.1, on the reverse strand, counting down.
TGAAAACTTCCTTCATGGACAGATCCTCCAACATAACCCCCAACCCACACTTCCCTCCCACTACACAGAAAAAAAACCCTCCTGAAAACTTCTGTATACTTCCCAAAAACCAATACTATATGTTAACATTGGGTAAAGTTCATAACTTTTAGCCCCCCCCGGGAGCTTCGGGGGATTAAGTCATCCTAAAAGAAATATTTATCATATTTTCGACCATGCTGAACAAAATGGCTATCTCAAAATTTTGATCGGGTGACTTTGGGAAAAAAATAAGCATGGGAGGGGGCCTAGTTGCCCTCCATTTTTTTTCGTCACTTAAAAAGGGCACTAGAACATTTAATTTCCGTTCCAATGAGCCCTCCCACGATATTCTAGGACCACTGGGTCGATACGATCACCCCTGGGAAAAAAAAACAACAAATAAACACGCATCCGTGATCTTTCTTCTGGCAAAAAATGCAAAATTCCACATTTTTGTAGATAGGAGCTTGAAACCTCTACAGTAGGGTTCTCTGATACGCTGAATATGATGGTGTGATTTTCATTTAGGTTCGATAACATTTAGGGGGTCTTTCCCCCTTTTTTTGAAAATCAGCCAAATTTTCTCAGGCGCGTAACTTTTGATGGGTAGCTCTAAACTTGACGAAAGTTATATATTTGAAATCAGCATTGAAATCTGATTCTTTTGATGTATCTATTGGTATCAAAAACCCGTTTGCTGGAGTTTCGGTTACCATTGAGCCGGGTCGCTCCTTACTTACAGTTCGTTACCACGAACTGTTTGATTTATCTACCAAATATCACATGGTGTCAGAAGTGAGTAACCAGCAATGGATGTCAACCAGCCAAGTATCTGTTGGGACTCGCTGTGTCTTCCAGATGAGTGGAAACGATTTGAGCAGCATACTCGTCTTATGTTTGCTGGCCCTTTATCTGGGAAAACTGAGAAGATCATGTGCGCCTACCTACTTATTTGGGTAAGAGACAAGGGAAGAGAGATATTTAATACCTTCACCTTCAGTGAGAGTGAAAAGGACAAGCTTGAGCCATACATGACAAAATTCAAAGATTATGCAACACCTAAAACAAACAGCGTGTTTGCAAGGTACGTCTTTCAGAAACGTGACCAACATGAGGGAGAAAACATAGAAAGCTACATAACAGAGGTGAAAACCTTGGTTAAGGCCTGTAGCTACAGGGACGCAGATGAAATGGTACGAGATAGAATAGTCTGTGGAATACTGAACCCACGTATCAGAGAGCGCCTGCTAGTAGAAGGGGATGCCCTAACCCTTGAAACAACTATAGAGAAATGTCGCATGTTTGAAACAACCCAGGCATAGCTAAGAACGTTTGATAAGGGTAGCATAAAAAAAGAAGTTGATTCCATTCATAAAATCAATGGCCGCCCAAGCAGAAGAAACGACGAGTTCAAGACCACCAGCCCAAGATCTAGAGAATGCTACTTCTGTGGAGGCAGCTACAGCCCAAATCATGCATGTCCTGCAAAAGGAAAAACATGTACAAAGTGCCGCAAGCCTAACCATTTTGCACGCGCCTGCAGAAGCAACAAGGTTGTAAATGTAGTTTCAGGCACCAACAACACACTTGAAAACTCTGATGATGAGGACGAGATATTTCTGCATGAAGTCTCGGAAACAAATAACAAGGAAGAAGCCATAGTTTCCCTCAAAATTAACGCCCAGTTGCCAGTGAGCTTCAAAGTTGACACAGGAGCGCAAGCAAATATCCTTCCTATCAAGTATTTTGACATGCTCTTGCCAAAGCCAGAAATAACTAAGGCTGAGCAGAGGCTCACTAGTTACTGTGGTGGCAGGATTCCCGTTCGAGGAACATGTACTTTGAGCTGCACCTATGCACAATCAAGGCCTTTCAACCAGCAATTCTACATTGTAGAAGCAGACTCTGTTCCCATAATTGGTTTCAGATCAAGCTTGGATCTGAACCTTATTGAACTGATCATGAATGTCAACTCTGCTGCAAGCACTGAAGTACCAATCTGCAACTCTGTTTCGGAGGTTATTAAAGAATTTAATGATGTCTTTGAAGGGCTAGGAAATCTGGATGGCAAATGCCATATTTATGTGAAGGACGGAGCCATCCCTAAGGTTCATGCTGTAAGGAAAATCCATCAGCTCTTCGCAACAAGCTTAAAGCAGAGCTTGATAAAATGGAGAAAGACGGTGTCATTGAGAAGGTGACTCTCCCTACTGAATGGGTCAACTCCATGGTGGCCGTTCAAAAGCAAGATGACACTCTCCGTCTCTGTATTGACCCTGTGGATCTCAACAAATCCACCAGAAGACCCCACTACCCTATTCCAATGCTAGAAGACTATACATCCAACTTGCATGGAGCAAAGTACTTCACAAAGCTAGACACCCGTTCAGGATACTGGTCATTGTCGCTAGATGAGGAATCCTCAGACCTAACTACATTCAACGCTATCTTTGGAAGATACCGTTTCAAGCGTATGCCGTTTGGCATTATATCAGCGCAGGACGAATTCCAGAGGCTTATTGAGCAAGTGTTTGAAGGTCTCACTGGCTTTTTAGTCATCATAGACAATCTGCTAGTTTTCAGTTCAACCCTGGAAGAGCATAATCAGCGTCTTGTTGCTGTCTTAAAGAGGGCTCGAGCAAAAGGGGTGAGGTTCAACCCCAGTAAATGCAAATTTGGGGTACAAGAGGTAACATACTTTGGCCATATGATTGGCGAAAAAGGGATGCGCCCTGATCCAGAGAAGCTACGTGCAATTAGTGCAATGCCGAGGCCAGCGAACAAAGAAGAGCTGACATCCCTCCTAGGAATGCTAAATTACTTAGCCATATACATCCCTAATCTATCGACAAAATGCAAGGACCTTCGTGACATTTGCAATGAAAAAGACTTTGTTAGGGAAACAAAGCACGATTTTGACTTAAAGGAAATAAAGGGCTCCATTGTGTCGCACCTTCACTTCTTTGATCACCGAAGTACCTCAATTGACCTGACAGTCGATGCCTCATCACACGGCCTAGGAGCATACATCTCAACAAATGGACAGGCAATAGCATACGCTTCACGAGCCCTTACGTCTACCGAGCAAAGATACTCACAGCTAGAAAAAGAACTTTACGCTATTGTATTTGGCTGCCGATACTTCCATCATTACATTTATGGTAGGCAAGTCAATATGTTCACTGATCATCGCCCTTTTGAAACCATCTTACGACAGCCTTTGCACAAGGCCCCAGCAAGACTACAAAGGATGATGCTCCAGATTCAGCCATACGACTTGAGTTTTACTTACCAACCTGGCGCTGAAATACCAGTCGCTGATGCTTTATCAAGGCTCCACCTGTCAGACATTGACAAGGCAAACCAGAGAGAACTCGAAGCGTATGTACACCAAGTTGTCAAGTTACTTCCGGTGAGTGATTCGAAACTGCAAGAAATCCGCAACCAGTATAAAGAAGACCCCCAGCTAGCTGCACTCAGACAATTTATAGAAACTGGCTGGCCAGTTTGCCGCAGGCTATGTCCTAGTCACGTACTGCCATTTTGGGGAGTCCGACACGAACTGTGCAGCAATGACGAAATCATATTCAAGGGACACAGGATAGTGGTACCAGCATGTCTGAGAACCGACACGTTAAAACAGCTATACGCGTCCCACCTAGGAGTGGAGAAAACTAAACAGAGACCCAGGATGCTCATCTACTAGCCTCGACTGAACACAAACAGAGAAAATCTGATTGTCAGCTGCTACACATGCCAAAAAATTAGCAGGAGTCTGCAAAAAGAGCCACTTATCTGCTCACCAGTTTCAGTTCTCCCCTGGCAACAAGTTGCCTGTGACATATTCACCTGGCATGGAGCCAGCTACCTCCTAGTGGTGGACTTACATAGCCGTTTTTTTTAAACTGATCTGTTGCGTGAATTAATATCTGCAGAAGTCATTTTGAAACTGAAGTCGCATTTTACCCGTCATGGTATACCCCAGGTCATGATGTCCAATAATGGTAGACAATTCGTGTCCCAAAAATTCAAGAGGTTTGCCAGAGACTGGGGATTTGAGTTAAAAACTTCAAGTCCGATACACCCCCAGTCAAAAGGATTAGTAGAAAAGACTATCCAGACTTGCAAGAGCATCATGACCAAGGCAAGTGAAAATGGATCGGACCCGTACCTCGGAATTCTGGAATACCGTAACACCCCAATAGACGGTTTAGCTGCACCCTCACAAATGCTCATGAGCCGCCAGCTCTGCTCAAAACTGCCATGCACAGAAAAGCACTTAGAAAAGAGAGTGATACAGACTTCTGAATTCTTGGCGAGCAGAGAGATGGTTCAACACAGACAGAAATCCTACTATGACCGGCATACTAGAGAACATCCCGAACTCAGAGGAGGTGACCAGGTCTTCTTCAGAAAACAGCCGGAACCGCCGTGGAAAAGCGGGGAAATAATTAGAGGCAGATGAGCCTAGATCGTACTACCTATCACCTAAAGATGGTACAATCCTTCGTCGCAACCGAAGACACTTAATCAAAGCAGCCTCTCCACTCACACCTGATGATAGACCTGCCATGAAGTACCCCTCCCGGGCTGTGTCAAGGTCACTAAATCTGAGACAGGTTGCAGATTGTCCTGACACTGCCACAAGCATGAATCTGCACAGATCATTGCAGAGATTCTCGACTACCACCACCGAGCCCGGTATGGCCATAGCTGAGCCCCACCTGCCAGCAAGTGAACCGTCTAGCACAATTGAAGCACAAGCAACAGCTGCTCAGGCCACAAGATCCGGCAGAGTGGTGAAGCCACCTGAGAAACCTATTATGAATAAGGAAGTGACAATGAAGCACTTGTGTCTAGTATAGGTCTGCCAAAACCCATTGGCAGCTGATGGGAGTGAGCCTTGTGCCTCCCGGTGTGGTGTTCTGTTGTGTCGTGTATTGAGTGACAATTTGCCAAGTTATTGGCAGTTAGCAGAGTAAGCCTAGCGCCTCCATGCCTAGAGGTAGAAGGAGGTCATCCCTTGGAAACAGCTGAAGGGGATGTAGTATTATGTGATACCTTGCTTTATGCTTGTGGTTGTGCACCAGCTGCTATTGCGTGCTTATACTTATTTGCCTTGATGTGTTATGCTTGCTTGCTTTGCTGATAGTGTTCTTTATTATAGGTGCCTAGGTTTTAAATAAAGATTTATCTACCAAATATCACAAAGGTTAAGAGTAAAACATGACTTCAACTTCCACTCCGAATTGAAAGCAAAAAAGTATACTCACTTCTGAACTGAAAGAGAAAATGGCAAACTATGATTTTAGAACTGACAACAAAACACAATGACCTCGCTCAATCGTGCAAACAAATGCATAGGCTACATTAATATTAATGGTTAATCTTTTTCAGATTCTTCAATTTCCATTTTCCCGCCTTCGAGGCCAGTGCTTCTGGTATGTCCCATTATAAATCCATCACAAACTTGTGCACATGCACAAGAAGAATTGGGGTCCAACTTGTTTCTTAGAAGCTCTTAATGAGCTTGAATAGAAAAAATTGTCTTTTTGCTGAGACACTAGAGTGGAGAAGGGAAATCAATACTGCGCAAACACAAGCAGTTGTATCGCAAATATCATAAAATCACTAATTTTACAATAGAATTACCTGTTTTTACCAAAAATTACCAAATATCACCAAACAGAAAAAATCACCAACTTTGGTGATAAATCACCAATAGTGGCAACCCTGAATTCCTATGCTTTTGTGAATAGTCTTAACCGGTTACAGTCTTCTGAGCTCGGCTTGTCCATAAAAAAAAAAAAAAAAAAAAAAAAAAAAAAAAAAAAAAAAAAAAAAAAAAAAAAAAAAAAAAAAATCCCTGATGCCCTGTCTATCCAAGGTCCTGTCTATGGGCTTATCTAGAAATACCGTATAGGGGGTGGAAGGTGTTGGTGTCGAAGGCAACGGATAAAATTTAAAAGGGGTTATTTTACTAAATTAAAAATTGTGCCCATGAAAAGTATTTCTCAGTGTTTTCAGAAATCTAAACCAGTGAATTGATGCGAACTTCAAGCAGGGCCAAAGATCGAAGCGCCATGCTTAATAATAGTGAGTTATTTTTTTGTCACAACCTCCCATATTTTCGAAATTCTTAATAACGTTGCAGCCACAAGTAAAACGTTTTGGAAAGGTCAGGAAAGCTCTCTAACAAGGTTTTATTTCATATTGACCGTTTTCTTTTTAAGTCTAGAAGGGTGCCGACTGACTTCACCAACAAAAAGCTTGAAAGAGTTTAATAAAACATATGTTTTTTTTTACTTTCAGTTTATTTGGATCTAATTACATTCAAAATGACCTTAGCCTCCTTGAGAAAAATTGAACTTAATTGTCATGGTGATGACCAAAGCAAAAGTATTGCCTATATTTATTAGTTTTTTGTCAGATATAATGTTCTTTTAGTAATAAAACGAAACGACAAGAAAGAAGACACAGGATATAAAGCTATTTGACTATGAAATAGGCATGATTAAAAATTACAACGAAATAAAATCCGACCGCCATAAAATTGAATATGATTTTGCTTAGAAGGGAAGATCTACCATAACTTAAAACGATTCTTCCTTTTAGTTATTGCTAGGGAAAATCCTTTAAAATAGTTTCCTTTACTATTACTTGTAATGGACGTCTAGCTGAGAAAAATAGGCCGTTTTGCAGGATCTACCACATCAGCATGGTTTATATAACAGTATTTGGCAATCTCTTTCTTTTACCTTCTGATTAAATACTATCGGTATTCTGAAACAAGTTGAGTTCGATTCGGCAGAAGCCAAGTATTAAAATTCTTGGAAAAAATCAGCATCCCTGCAGCATCTTTTTTGTCTTCTAGCCGGAATCTTCCATCTGGAGGATTTGTTGTGTATGTATTATGAAACAATTGTTGGGTGCCTTGATAATGCCAACCTGTTATACTCACTGGCTGATGAAACAATCATGACAACCATCGAGAGAAAACTCGAGAAAGCAAAGGCTTGGTATTTTTCTTGGCAGGATGTTCAAGAGGCAGTGTCGAAAAGACTGCTTTCCTTAAGTTGCAGAAAAAAACCTTTTATGGCACTGTTTGTATCCAAGATAGAAAGTAAACAGAAACTTTTTCTTTTTTTTTACAATGGCATTGATGTGTCTCAGTTCAAACTTTGTGGAGATGTTCACTTAGTTTGACAACCAAATATAACCATTTCTCTTCTAACTCATCTGCAATATATTTGCTCTTGAAGGCTCGAAAACATTTAGAAGTGACCAAAATAGAAAGAATTTGATTCAGATTTCCCATCAATTTGAGAATTTTCATGTTTCTCTTAAGCAAGCTTCAATCTTCCTTAAGAAGAATGAAACTTAACTATCATGGCAATGACAATAGTTAAAAATATTGTATATAACTGACATTTTTTCTTTTTCTGATACAATATTTTAATAAAAAAAAACGCTTAAAAAAAGTAAAAGCACTGGTACTAAGAATATTCGACTGATAGAAATTAATATGATTTCGCTTAATAGGGAAGATCCACAAAAATAAAAAGCATCTGGGATACCTATAATAAGATGATAAATAGTCCTCGTTTTTTAGTCTAAACGCAGCATCTGGCGGACTTGTGTTACATGCTTGGGAAGTTAGTTTCTTAGTTTCCGAGTTTCTCCAACCTGTTATACCTTTTGGCTGATGAAAACAATCATGACGACCATCGTGAGAAAATTCAAGAAAGCAAAAGCTTTTACAGAGGGCATTTTTCTTGGCATGATGCGAAAAAGGCTGCGTGGAAAAGATTACTTTCCTTGAGTCGCAAATAAACTGAATGTATTATACTTTTTGTATCCAAGATGGAAAAGGAATCAGCAATTTTAGCTACAATAGCATTGATATGTCTCAGTTCAAACTTCATTGAGATTTTCTCTATACTTGACCAACCAAATCTCTCCATTTCTCTCCTCAATTCCTCTGCAATATATTTGTATAATTTCTTACGATTATGACTATTTTTTAATGACAAAATAATTATAATCGTAAGAAATTATAGAAATTTTGGCTCTCGGTTGCTGATAGCTATTCTTACCTGTTTGATGAAACTATGAATGTCCTCCTCTGTACTAGCTCACATCTAAGTGAGCCGCATTTTTGGCTATATTTTACATTAAAACGAAGTACAGAAATAAATTAGGTATACCAACCTCACAGCGATTAAAGATAACTAAAGCCAAAGTTGATGCTGAAACTGAAATGAAAAAAAAATTGGAACAAATATATCCTTCCCATATAAATAACTTTGTAAAAAAAAAAATTACAGGTGTAGTTATGAAAGTTAAAAAAAGAGCTTCAAGTTGTGCTTCTTATTTTAACAGTCTTTCATTCATATTGATAACACTTATAAAAAAAAAAAAAATCAGCAAAAAGGTGTGTCCCAAGATTAGAAATTTTTGTAAGATGGGTCGAGGCCCAATCAATTTTGGGAACCCCTGGTCTAATGTATTAGTTTGCTGACTTCAAAAATCAAAGAGATTTAAAGTCGGGATAGTGATTTGATGATTTCAGTGCCTCTGAAAAATAAAATAGTAAAATAAATGGCTCAAAAGTGTCACCCTGTATTTATAATGTGGTTAGATCATTGCTAACTTTGGGCCCAAAGTTCGCTTTCTTATCCCGATGCCCAGTTAAGATTTCATCTCTTTGCATACAAGATCGCTGGAATGCTCCTTTTTTCTAAACCTAAGGGATAGGAAGGAGATCGTTCAAAAAAAGTGAAATCAAAATATAGTATGTGATTGACTGTATATGCTTGCTTAATAGGTAGTGTTCGGATTACTGATATCAAATATTAACAGACTAAGAACAACCAGAAAATAAGCTGATTTTTATATTATGCCATCTACACATTGATTATTTTCTGGATTTTCCCAAGCCCCAGACTGCAATCTTCATCCACGATTTCAGATAATGTATCGAGGGGGGTAACTGCCCCCCAGGTTTCGGTTAAAAACATTCGAATTTGATAAACAAACTATCTTGAAAAAATTCAAAAAAGAAGGTTTTAATTAACTAAAAAGACTAAATGGATTGGTACAAGTATAATAATGTACAAAACAAAACAAAGATTCTTGGAAATTTGAGGTGTATTCAATGTTGTTAATATCACAGCAAATGATACATTTATTTTCCTTTCAGCAAGACATTCATAACAGTAATTAAGGAGCCTTTGGGAGAGCTATGAAGGAAGATAAGTAATGAAAACTAGTTTTTTTTCTAAAATATTGGCTTTGTTGTTTATCATAATTTATGCTTGTAGTAGGTTTAATTTCTATCTTGCTAGTAATTTCTGCTGGTCTACTGTTTGTCATCTCAGGAAACTTTTATTATTGAAAACCAAATGCAGCCTAAGATGGACGTACCATATGAAATTTACATTCATTTATCACTGTTGAAAAATAATTTTAACGACTATTTCGGGGAGGAGATGAAAAAATTTGATTCGTTGAGTTCGATTTGTAACCCTACATTAAGAAGACTTACCAACTAGTATGTCAACAAAAGCAAGTGAAGAACTCAATGCTTAGAAGTAAATTAGAAAAGATCCCAAATAAGTAAGATTTGGTAAACAATCCGGTGAAAATTTAGGAAAAATATCACTCCAACATTGTATTATTTCTTTTTGACAAAAAACCTGTCTCGGCTTAAAAAAGGGATATTCAAATAGTAAAATACTAAAAAATTACAATTTTCGACACAAAAACTTTTTAAACCTGTCCTGTCCTTTTGCATCAAAAGATTAATGAATGAAAAAGGAAGAATTTATAGATTATCACCCACACGTCATTTATTTCTCATGGAAGAAAAAATTGAAGATTTAATGGGGACATGAAATAGGACTTGACTCGTGTCTATAGCTTTCATATTTATTCTTGAACTTACAACTGAAGAGTAAAACAGGACTTCAACTTCTTCCCGAATTGAAAGCCAAAAAATTATGCTAACTTTTGAAGTGAAAAAGATAATAGTAAACTATGAATTTTAAACTGACAACAAAACCCAATGACTTCACTCAATCGTGCAAACATAGGTTGCATGAATATTAATGGTTAATCTTTTTGAGCTTCTTGAATATCTATTTTCTCCCCTTCCAGACCACTCCATCTAGTATGTCCCATGATACATCCGTTACAAACTTGTGCATATGCATAAGAAGAGTTGGGGTCCAACTTGTTTCTTAGAGGCTCTTAACGAGCTTGAGTGTAAAAAATTGTCTCTCTGCTGGGGCACTAGAATGGACAAGGGACATCAATATTGTGCCAACACAAGCAGATGTATCGCCAATACTTTAAAGGTACTTGTTAAGAATCCAGTTGTCACGCCAGAAGTAAAGTTTCATTAATGCTAATGAAATTAAACAGGATGAAAATATAAAAGTTCAGAAACAAATTTGGGCTATATATTTGCACATTAGAGGGGGGGGGGGAAAGCATAGCATATATTAAATACGGTGGCCAGCGTTTACCACCCCCCCCCCTCCCACCGCCGTGGAAAATAAGGCTTTCCAAATTAGAGATTTTTTTTTATTTCCGTAGGGGGGAGGAGTCTTGGAACTTGCATATTATGGGCCACTCACTCAAGTTTACGCTGTGTAAAACTCGAGAACAAACCGGTTCCTTCGTTAGTTTTTTTCAGCTTAGTGCGAAACAAGGCAAGTGACAGAATATATGGGAAATATATAATTTGGGCTATATATTTGCAGATAAGGGAGGGGGGGTTTAAGTATTAGGACAGATTGAAGTCAGAAAACACTTCTTTCTAGGTATATGGCCATTAAAAAATAACAGAAAAAATAAAGTGTTTAGTGTTTTTTTTCAATTACCGTTTTTTCCAAGTATTAAAGTTTCATTTAAGTGTTTTATGATGATCGCTCATCAAAGTTTATGTTATTTGTGCCTTTCATTTATGTTATTTTACTCTGTTCATGACCGTATATTTGGCTTTAAAATACACTAATCTATCTATCTATCTAATATGCAAAATAATTGTACCAAACACATTTTGCATACAGACCTGCTGTATTTTACTCCCCCCTCCCAATGTGCAAATCTATAGCCCAAATTTATTTCTAAAGTAACGAAGAAACTAAGGAAAAAAACAATGTGTTCTAGGATTTTACACAGCGTAAACTTGAGTGAGTGGCGCATAATACACAAGTACCAAAATTTCTTCCCCCTACGGAAAAAAAACTCAAATAAAGCTCTCAAATTTGAAAAGCCTTATTTTCCACGGGGGGGGGGGGTTAACGCCTAGAACCATTAAAAATGTAAACTAACCTAGGTACCTTTTTTTGCTCTTCAACCGCAAAAAAACTAAAGTTTTAAATCTTTGTCACGGAGTGAGCAACACCTCAAAAGGCAGAGAAAACCTATTCTTCATGTAGTATCTCGGTCTTTCTCGACGCAGTATTTCTCGCGTGACTACTGGATTCTTAATAAATACCACTATAAAATTATGAATTTTACAATAAAATCGCCAGTTTTTTTCAGGTAAAATTACCAAATATCACCAATCAGAAAAAAAACACCACTTTTGGTGATAAATCACCAACAACGGCAACACTGACTTTTACGCTTTTGTGAATCGTTGTAACTGGTTGCAGTCTTCTGAGCTCGGCTTGTATACATAAAAAAAAGAATTAAAAAAAAAGCAAAATTTAGCTCTGATGCCCCATTTATCCGAGGTCCTGTCTATGGGCTTATCCAGAATTACCGTGTGGGGGAGGAGAGTATTGGTATCTAACCCAACGGAAAAAAAGTTAAAAGGGGTTATTCGACCAAATTAAAAATTATGCCCATGAAAAGAACTCCCTAAGCATTTTAAGAAATGTAAACCAGTGAATTGAAACTAACTTCAATCTGGGCCAACGATCTAAGGGCTTCGCTAAGTAATAGTCAGCTATTTTTTGTTACAACTGCACATATTTTTGACATTCTTTAAAAAGTTGAGTTCTGTAAGATTGTGCCAAAGGTAAAACGTTTAGAAAAGGTTAGGAAACCTCTCTAACAAAGTTTTATTTCATATTGAGGGGATTCTTTTAAAGGCTAGAACGGCGCTGATTGACTTCACCCACAAAAAGTTTGAAAGGTTTTAATAGAACATGTTTTTTTTTACTTTCAGTGTATTTGGATCTGATCACATTCAAAATGACCATAGCCTCCTTGAGAAAAAATTGAACTTAATAATCATGGTGATGACCAGAGTAAAAAGTATTGCCTATATTTTATTTGATCAGCGATCACCATAAAACACTTACATGAAACACTACATTAACCAAACAATAGTACTTAATACTCGGAAAACCGGTCATTAAAAAAAAAAAAAAAAAAAAAAAAAAAAAAAAAAAAAAAAAAAAAAAAAAAAAAAAAAAAAAAAAACACTTAAATGAAACATTACATTTACTTTACTGGGATTTTTTTTTCTTTTTAGTTAGCAAAATTTCCAGATACCTCGCTATTCTTCTGTAATTTTTTAGTGGCTATACATCTACAAAGAATTATTTTCTGACTTCAAACTGTCCAAATACTTTACTCTCCCGGTAAATGCCCCCTCCGGAAAATATCCCCCCCCCCTGTGGGAAAGAAGGCCTTCCAAATTTGAGAATTTTTTTTGAATTTTATTTTTATTTTTTTCCGTAGGGGAAAGCAGTTTTGGTACTTGTGCATTATGAGTAACTCACTCAAGTTTACGCTGTGTAAAACTCAAGAACAAACTGGTTTTTCATTTTAATGAAAAAGTTTCATTTAAAATGAAAAAGTTTAGTTTCATTTAAGTGTTTTTTTTCCAAGTGTTAAGTTTTTTTTTTCAATGATCGTTTTTCCAAATATTAAGTAGTATTGTTACCTTAATGTAATGTTTCATTTAAGTGTTTTATGATGATCACTGATCAAAGTTTATGTTATTTGTGCCTTTCATTTATGTTATTTACTACGTTCATGGCTGTACATTTGGCTTTAAAGTACACTTCTCTTTCTATCTATCAAACAGTTCGTGGTAACGAAATGTAAGTAAGGAGCGACCCGGCTCAATGGTAACCGAAACTAAAAAACGGAATTTTGGTACCAATAGGTACATCAAAAGAATCAGATTTTAATTCTGATTTCAAAAATATAAGTTTCATCAAGTTTAATCTTACCCATCAAAAGTTACGCGCCTGAGAAAATTTGGCTGATTTTCGAAAAAAAGGGGGAAACACCCCCTAAAAGTTATAGAACCTTAATGAAATTCACACCATCATATTCAGCGTATCAGATAACCCTACTGCAGAGTTTTCAAGCTCCGATCTACAAAAATGTGGAATTTTGCATTTTTTGCCAGAAGAAAGATCACGGGTGCGTGTTTATTTGTTTTTGTTTTTCCCCAGGGGTAATCGTATTGACCCAGTGGTCCTAGAATATCGTAAGAGGGCTCATTGGAACGGAAATTAAAAGTTCTAGTTCCCTTTTTAAGTGACCAAAAAAAATGGAGGGCAACTAGGCCCCCTCCCACGCTCATTTTTTTCTCAAAGTCACCCAATTAAAATTTTGAGATAGCCATAGTGTTTAGCATAGTCGAAAATCTAATAAATATGTCTTTTACGATGACTTAATCCCCCACAGTTCCCAGGGGAAGGGCTGCAAGTTATGAACTTTGCCCATTGCTTACATATTGTATTGGTTATTGGGAAGTATACAGACATTTTCAGGAAGAATTTTTTTCTAGTGGGGGGGAGGGGGGCTGGAGGAGGGGTTACTCGGCAGAATCTTTCCGTGGAGGATGTTTCTTTGGGGTAAGGGACATTTCTATGAAGGGGGCGCCGGATTTCCAAGCATTATTTAAAAAACGATCAGAAATTAAATTAAAAAAAAAACAAGTACTTTCAACTAAAAGTAAGAAGCAACATTAGAACTTAAAATGAACAGAAATTATTACGTATATGAGGGGGTTCTCCCCCAAGTTTATACTTCGCTCTTTACGCTACAGTTTTTTTAGTGCTTTCAAAAGAGCTATCTATTCAAATTAAACGGCCTTTGTGATTCAGGGGTTTGTGAATTAAAATGTTTTTAACTTTTAACGTAAAGAGCGTGGTATTGACTAAGGGGAGAACCCCATCATATACGTAATAACATATACGTAATAAAAAAAACAATAAAAAAAAAACAAGCGATACGGCTCAATAGTAAGCGAAACTTTTAAAAACGGAACTTTGATGTCAATAAATGTATCAAAAGAATGGGCTCATAATGCTGATTCTAAATATATGAATTTTATTAAGTTTAGTATTACTCATCAAAGGCTACGAGCCTCAGAAAACTCACCTGATTTTTTAAAGAGGGGGGAAACATCCCCTAAAAGTGAAAAATTTTTAATGAAAATCACACCGTCAGATTCAGCGTATCAGAAAACCCTATAACATAGGTTTCAAGCTCATATCTGCAAAAATCTGCAACTTTGTATTTTTTGCCAGAAGAAAAATATACGAATATAGAAGTTCGTTACGTAAGTTAATTTGTAAATTACGTCAGAACCAAATTTAGAGACAGCCATTTAGCAAAAAAAGGAAAATTTTTATGCAAATTTTGTTTACTTATTCAATGACGGCGAGCCAAAATAAAAGCTGCATTAACTAAAAAACAATCAGAAATTAAATAAAAAAAAACAAGTTTTTTAAACTGAAAGTAAGGAGCGACATTAAAACTTAAAACGAACAGAAATTATTCCGTATATGAAAGGGGCTGTCCCCTCCTCAACGCCTCGCTCTTTACTCTAAAGTTTGACTCTGTCTCACAACTTTATTTTTTAAAACAATAAAAAAAACTTTAGCGTAAAGAGCGAGGCGTTGAGGAGGGGACAGCCCCTTTCATATACGGAATAATTTCTGTTCGTTTTAAGTTTTAATGTCGCTCCTTGCTTTCAGTTTAAAAAACTTGTTTTTTTTATTTAATCTAATGTACAGAGTGATTGTACCAAACGCATTTTGCATGCAGACCCGCGGTACTTTACCCCGCCCCCTCTAATATGCAAATATATAGCCCAAATATATTTCTAAAGTAACAAAGAAACTGACAAAAAAACTGGCGTGTTCTTGAATTTTACACAGCGTAAACTTGAGTGGTGCATAATACACAAGTACAAAAATTCCTTCCGCCTACGGGAAAAACTCAAATAAAATTCTCAAATTTGGAAAGCCCTATTTTCCACGGGGGGGGAGGGTATTTTCCACGGGGGTATTTTCCGGAGAGGGGGCAATCGCCGGGGCGTAAATGCCTAGAACCGACGGGAGCCTTAATAATGCCAACCTGTTATACTCATTGGCTGATGAAACGAATCATGACAACCATAGTGAGAAATCTCAAGAAAGCAAATGCTTTAACAAAGGGTATTTTTTCCTGGCAGGATGTGCAAAAGACAGCGTCAAACGACTACTTTTCTTGAATTGCAGAAAAACTCCTTCTGTTACACTTTTTGTATCCAAGATAGAATGGAGCAACAATTTTTTCTTTCTTTTTTTACAATGGCATTGATGTCTCAATTCAAACTTTGTGGAGATTTTCTCTAAGCCCGACAACCAAATATCACAACTTCTCTCCTGAGCTCCTCAGCAATGTAATTGCTCTTAAACGCTTGCAAAGATTTAGAAAATTGACCAAAATAGAAAGAATTCGATTCATATTCCCCATCGATTTAAGAATTTTCATATGTTCCCCCTAAGCAAGTTTCAAGCTGATTTTTGTAGCCATCCCAAACATGATTTTTAAGGTCTGTGTAAACTTCAAAGTTAATTAGTCAATCAACAGTAAGCTTCTTTATTTCCTCGGGACATTTTAAATAGGATAATATAACAACGATGCCTTTTGAAGGTTATAAGGGTGTAATGAAGCTCGTTTTTTTTTGCAATGCATTTTTGGTCCATGGGTGTACAGGGGGGGGGGGCAGCTGCATCCCCTAGATTTTTAAATTTACGCTAAATATGGCCGAAAAATCAGATGGTTGAAAAAGCTGTTGAAAAAAAAGGTCGATGTGTAAAAAAGCAATTGATAGAAGGTAGATGGTTGAAAAAGCTGGAATGACAGTATAAAAGTCAAAGAAGAAGCAATTATCCATAATGTTTTGGAAAGATTTAGCTCTAATACAAGAAGATTAATACTGAAGCTTATTGATGATTTTTTTTCTAATAAAGATTTCATAAATATGATAGAACTTACCAGCAATATAAGGTTCTGTGAACAGCCAATATAACTTCACCTCCCCCCATCGTCCATGACAGAATCGGATGAATTCCCCCCCCCCCCGTAGACAAGAAGATACGTACGCCCATGCTTGGGTCTTATTAAATTCATAAGAACCTTAGCTTTCTTTAGAAAAATGATTATCATTGGCTAAGACAAGAGTGAAAAATATTACCCATATCTAACACGTTATTTTTATCAGGTAAAATATTTTAACAAAAAAAGAACACTTAAAAATGTAAAGGCAGGGGTAGGCTACTAAAGCTCTACTATGATAGAAATGAATATAATTTCGCATAATAGGGAAGATCCATCAAACTGAAAAAGATCCTTTTAGTTAGTTATTGCTGTGGAAAATCTTTAAAAAAGTCAAGCCTTCTTTTAATTTTGCTTGTAATCACATCCAGACTTTCAGGTGGATGTACCGTATCAGAAGGGTTTACACCATAGTATTCAGCAATCTCTTTGTTATACCTGCTGATTAGATATTGTCGATATTCCGAAACAAGTTGAGTTCTATCAGGTTGAAGCCAGGTGTCGAATTTCTTAGAATAATCAGCATACCTGCAGTATCTTTTTTCGTCTGTTAGCCAGAAACTATGATTTGGCAGACTTGTATTGCATGCATAGGAACATAGTTTCTGAGTTACCGAGTTTCTCCAACCTGTTATACCATTTGGCTGATGAAAACTATCATGACAACCATCGTGAGAAAAGTCAAGAAAGCAAAAGCTTTTACAGACAGGGCATTTTTCTTGGCATGATGTGCAAAACGCTGCGTCGAAAAGACTACTTTCCTTGAGTTGCAAATAAACTGAATCTATTATAGTTGATAAACTAAATATATTTTTCCATCTTGTATCCAAGATGGAAAGGGAAGCAGCAAACACAATATCATCTATATGTCTTACTTCAAACTTTATGGACATTTTCTCAATACTTGACCAACCAAATCTCCCCATTTCTCTCCTTAATTCCTCTGCAATATATTTGCTCTTAAAAGCTTGGAGAGACTTAAGGAACTGACAAAAATAAAAAGAATTTTGCCTAGGTTCCCAATCAATTGCATCATTTTCATATGTGTCCCTCAAGCAAGCTTCAAGCTGGTTTTTGAAGTCAACCCAAACAAGATTTTTCCGGACTGTGTTAATTTCAAAGCTGATTAGTCGATCAGTAGTAAGTTTCTTTAATTCCTCAGGATTTTCTAAATAGGATAATACAGCAGAAATGCCTTTTGATTCCACTTCTTCAATTAAGTATAAATCCATGTGACCTTGCACATACTTCGGTGACTGAGGCCAACATTTTTTTCTCAAATTTGTCAAAACAGCTACTTCAACTTCACTTTTAAAAGCTTTAACAGTGTGCCTTGAGAAAAAATCTTGAAGCCTTGACGCCACAATATCTACTTCCTCCAAGCCACTAGCAATTTCAAGACAATAGCGCTGCATGACTTCCTTCATTGACTGGTAACGTGCATAAACAGAATTTTCCTGTTCCCACTTTGCCTGAATTTCCACAAAAACGACTACTAGCAAGTCATACGCGGCTCTATGTATTTTTTTTCTTTCATTTTTATCCATCTTTACTTTTTGGCGTCTGATAGAAGTTTCAATTTCAGTTATTAAGTCGTCTACTACTGCATCACAGTAGTATTTTCTTCCATTTGCTACCCTATGTAACAGGGGAGCAACCATTTTTTCAACCTGACTTCCGTTAATTTGTTTCTGAGTAAACCACTTAGCTATAGGGTCAATAAAGGTCTTTGTCCCTTCTTTAGTTTCGTCCCATAGCCTTTGCAAGAATGGTTTATCATCACAAGACAAAAGATCGATTCCTAAATTTCCTATCGTAGGATTTTCTTTGTAAGCTTTCAAAGCCGCATCTTTGACATCGAGCGGAGGATTTACTTCTTTAACTCTTTTTAGAATACCTTCAAAGTTTATATTGAACATCTCAATTAACTCAGATTCAGATTTGTCTTCTATGCTGCTTGCTCTGAAATCTTCTGTTATCTTATCTCTAATTTCTTTTTCGTATTCTTTAACTTTTATGTCAAACGTAAGATCATTTCTCAACACAACTTCCAGCTTATGGCGCCATTGCATAGTTGTCAAGCGAATAACATCGTCGACTTTTCTTGAATATTCCGTTTTCCACTTTTGATTCTGATTTCCTTCGAAGATTTTGTCTACTTCTTCTACAAATTTGTCTATATGTGGCTTCATTTTTACTTCGAGGTCTTTAAGGACTGTATAGATGTATTCGAGGGACATTGGTTTTTCCTCCTTCAAATAGGGCTCTGTTTTAAATTTGTCTTTTAAAATATTATACTGCATCTCGTATTGTTCATAAAAGCCTTTTCTTAGAAACTGATATTTATTCTCTAGTTCAGTGTACGCATATCTTTCAAGGACAGTTTCAAACGATAGATCGAAGTTGGCATTTTTCAAGCAGTCCCAAACTAAACATAAATATCGTTCTAAGCTCCCAATATTTCGGGCCCTCCAACCAGACTGACTGACAACTTGTTCGTGAATATGCTCTCGGAAGTCTATAAGTTGAATGCTGAAATCATCGTTTGGCACATCATTAGGGGTATCTCCTTTAGTATTGCACCCAAAAACTCGTATATCTTGTTCGTTGGTAAATGTTTTTGGGAAACTTACGGACGTATGAACATCCAGATCCTCGAGTGAATTTGCTTTCGCAAACGATTCAACTAGTGTTGCTGATAGCTGGGAAAATATGTTCTGAAGCTTGTTTTTGTTTTCATAATCAACTTTCACCTGATTGTAAGCAGCAAATATTTTACAGCCAAGTATCCCCTCTTTTTCTTCAGCCAACTTTGAGCCTTTATAGGCTAGTGCAACAATAGGCAGTATGTCTTTCAAAGCGTTGTCATTCTCACCTTTTATAACAAGGATAGTTGCATCTGATGGTAATATTGAGAGGGTTGCAATTTTATTATCCCGCTTCACACAACCTTGAAGCCCCTTATGTTCTGGGGACCGAACACCTTCTGTGTCAAAGATCATAACGTAATCATAATGATTCCTATCTACTGTCTTCAAAAGGGTCATTGTAAGACCTCTTGTGCATTGACCGACACTTGAAGGAAGCCGAATGCCAAACATAGTATTTAGCAAAGTGGATTTTCCACTGCTTTGTTCACCAAGAACAGACAATACAAAAACCCTTTTGTCTTGCAACAATGAAGTTAAATTCTTAAAAACAGCAGTGATCCATTCGACATTTAACATATTAGCATCTCCATCATAAAGTTCCAGTGTTTCACCAGCAACTAGGCAAGAGGCTGCTCTTTGTGGCAGATACTCCAATTCTCCACCTCTTCCTGATGAATAAAGTAGAGAAACTTCTCTCCATAAATGACGCAGCGAAAGGAGAGCATTATTTCGTGTCTCTTTCGCCCTCAAAAGCTTTTTTCTACTTATTTCTACCTGTTTTTCGTGATCTGGATCCATTACGGAGGCTTGCAGCATTTCCGAAAAGTTTTTCGTATTCTCACGCAGTGCGTCATCCAGTTCAGCCACCGTTCTGGATTTCTTAATATTTTCTGCAATAGCATCCTCCAGAATTTGAAGATGAAGCAAAATTTCGTCAATATTTTTATTTTGAAGACTTCTCAAGAAATAAAAGATCAGAGGGTTAGTTTCAGCAGACCAAGTGGAACGAAATTCGTGTTCTTGGGATATTTGCTTTTGTATTCCGAAACGTTCGTTACTGTCGTTAATAAATTTAAATTCGTTCAATTTTTCTTGTAATCTCCCTTCTTTAGCAAAACTCTTTTGCAATAGCAAAAACTTTGATCTGTAATTTTCCAAACCTTCTATTTCCAAAATGTGCATGCGCATTTGTTGTACGATATCTACCTTCGGCCTTAAATGTCCATCAGAAGGGAATGCTGCATGCAAAGGTATTTCGTGAAATGGAGCTTCTCGAAGTACCTTACGCAAATGACGATTCTTCTGCATCTCAATGAAATAATCGTAGGAGCCTTGAATGAGGCAAAAAGGGCGATCAACAGAAATTTTCTTTTCGTTCGTATTCATCCATACTGTGATGAATTGCGGTAGTGTTTCCTTTGAATATTTGCTAATGAAATGAGATCGTTTAGCAGATTGCAAAGAAGATTCTTCCCCAATAACGAAGTAGTCTTCAAGTTCGCATTCAGAGGAAGGTTTATCCTCAACTACTAAGTAGTCAACAAAATCAACCAAGGATTTCCAGTTTTCCTGAAAATCACCCTGAATGTGTACAACGATGCAGTTTTTCGTATTCTTGTTTCCAAGGTCAACTAAACCTTGCCCAACCTCTATATTTGAAGACTCACTTGGGCCAAAAGAAGTTTTCACATTGAAAAGGTCTTCCATTATTTTTCCTGTGTAACTTTGACGATTATTTTTCACTTGACTTATTATTCCAATCCGAGGAAGCTTTAGATCTTCTCCAAGAAAGACATTTTCCTCTATTCTTTGCGTAACCCTCAGTAGTTGTAAAATGTCCATGGAGCATATTGGAATAGCAAATCTTGATTCAAGAAGAAGTCTCACAATATTTATGCTATCTCGAGGCAAAGAATTTGCAAAAAGATGTGAAAGGTCAGTTTTGTTTGGTGTTTTAGTTTCTTCTACTTCAGACCAGAAATCTTCTTCATCATCTTCAACATCTAAAAAATCAGAAGAATTTATGTCCAGACGGTGAAGGAGCCGGTAGAGGATATTATCCAGAAGTGAATTTACTTATTAGGTCTTCTTCTTGAAAGTTTTTCCTGATAATACTGTGTTCGTTTTCTGTGTTAGACTTATGCCGGAAAGTTGCTCTAAAATATCTGCAGCGTTAGAAATATCTGAAGCATTACCATCAATAATATTTGGGCTCTTAATCTTTCCAGTCTCCTTTGCCTCTTCTGCCTCCATTTTCTTCAGGTTGCACCTTGAAAAAAAAATTGTTCCGCTTTAATTTCAATTTTTCACAGAAAATTCACTGAAAAATTTTACTAATACTTAAAAACTAAAACTTTAATATAATTTTTCAAAATGACTTGAATGGGCTAGTGATAAAAATGGTAATACTCTGCAAGTATTAAAAAGCACACCGAAATACATGCCAGTTTCTAACTTTGAAAAACTCAGTCAGATTACAAGGAATAGATCCGACTGAAAATCTTTTACTGTTAGTATATTTAATTGATATTTGAAACGTACGGTATTTTTAAGTGCATACGTGCCCATTACCGTAGAAAATTCTGTGGTATTTTTGTTTCGGTCAATATATCTGACAAAACTCTTAGATTAGAATAAACTGAACTTGTAGTTTTTTTTTCTTTTTTTTTTGTATGTCCTGGGTACTTTAGCGTCATTTGTAGTCAATACTTCAAAAGATGTGCAATAACCTTAAGTTTTTTTACTCGAACTTATGTTTCATATATCTAGAAAACTGAATTCTTGAAAACAATTTAGTTACTTTGAAAAATTATTAATTCTTTCGACTGAGTTTATAACTACTACTGATGAGATAAAATAAAAATGCACAAAAAACACGTTCGTTTAATGATCTGTAAATAAGAAGCGACGCGGCTCAATAGTACCCGAATCTCTATGAAGCCAGAGCACTGATTACAATAAATACAATAAAGAATCGAATTATAGAAAAATTTAAAATTAAAAAAAAAATTTAAATTGATCAAGTTTAATTTTGCCCATCAAAAGTTACGAGCCTGAGAAAATTTTCACACTTTTGGAAAGGGGGAGAAACACTCCCAAAAAAAAAACTCAAGTGATCCTAATGAAAATCACACCATAAGATTCAGCATATCAGAGAACCCTACTATAAAGGTTTCAAGCTCCTACATACAAAAATGTGAATTTTTTAATTTTTGCCGTAAAGAAGATCACGAATTCGTGTTTATTTTTTTTTTCTTTGTCCAGGGGTAGTTATATCGAACCAGTGATCCATAAAAATCGGGAGAGGACTCATTTGATCGGAATTCAAAAGTTCTAATGAACTTTTTAAGTAACTAAAAATATTGTAAGTTGGCTTGCCCCCCTATTACGCCCTTTTCCCCCAAAGTCACCCGATCAAAATTTTGAGATATTCATTTTGTTCAGAATAGTAAAAACATCTAATAACAATGTCTTTGAGGATGATTTCACCCTCAAAAGTCCCCAAGGGAAAGGCTGCAAGCTCTGAACTTTGCCCATTATTTACAGTGTTGGTTATTAAGAAATCTACAAACATTTTTCGGGGGAGAGGGGTGGGGGTTATTTTTCTGTTGGGTGTGGGTTATTGGAAGGATCTTTCATGATTTTTTTAGGGGGAAAGAAATTTTCCATTAAGGGGCAGTTGGATTTCCCTGCATTAAATTAAATTTTTCAAAATTAAATTTACAAAACATTTTTTCAACTGAGAGTAAGGAGCAACATTAAAACCTAAAACGGTCAGAAATTGTTTGTAAATGAGGGGGGTTGCCCTCTCCGAAATACCTCACTTATTTGTTAGGAATTTTTTTTTGTTAAGCAATTTTGTTGAGTAATTTAATAATTTATTTCTTTTTGTTTAGTTTGACTAGATTATCTATTTTTTAATTCCTCTTGGTTTTGGAATTCATCTACATTCGTATCTACTACTTTTATGATTGACCTGACTATGTAATTTCTTTTCGTTCTCGGTTTCATTTATGGTATACGAGTAACTCAACCCCGTTCAACTCACTCCTATTCAAATTAACCAATTTAGCTCAATCTTAGTTCAACTCAACGCCAGTTTAGTCCAAATCCTGTTTAACTTAACCCAAATTTATTTATTTATTTATTTTTTTTTTTTTTATCTTATTTTCTTATTGACAAATTTTACATACGGGAACAAATGCGGTATAAAAAGCCATTTCGCGGCATAATCGCGGCGTGCGGCATGATCAAAATTTTATGCGGTATTTCTCTGAGAATCGCGGCATAATGCCGCGAAATGCGGCATAAGTGGCAACACAGAACGCGATATAAGTCTAATCGGTAAAAATAAGCCCATAGAAATATACCTAGAAATAATTAACCTGAAAAGATAATAGATCAATAAAATATAAACAAGGGAATTTCTTATTCTAAAGTGTATAATAGAAACCAATAATTGACGCACCAACTTAAACGAATCACAAGCCCCTTGTTAACAAAGATGGCCAATTGCGACGATAAACAAACCACCCATACTAGCAATATAAATTGCTGCAGCAATATAAAGAAAGCGATCATAAGTACGAATAGGTTATCTTTTGAATCAACAACATATTACCCTGTTTCAGAACCTAGACAAACAAATAAATATGCCCTGAAGAAGAGTATTATTTAATGGATTAACGCAGAAAAGAAAAATAAAATCAAAACCCACTGCTTAGGTAAAAAAAAAAAATTATTGTATCTAAACTGCAAGATTGACCTGTAAACTTAACCAGCAAGGAAAAATGCAAGCTAGAACAAATAAATGACCTTTAAAAAAAAGAGTCATAGATTATCAAAAACACAATAATGCAAAATTGTTAAGCAGAAAATGGCCTAAATTAATGAAATATAAACAAGCACTTCCCATTCGAAGTATATACTAAAAGCCCAATGAAGAGGCATATCAATTCGAATGAGTGGTAAGCACCTTATTGACAGAGGTGATCAGTCGCAACATTAGGTAATCAATAAAAATACCCAGTAATTATGTTTTCAAAGCCTGAACAAAAAAAAAACAGAGATGGAAAATATTGTGTTTGTCATACAAATTTCAAAAGCAAAAGTAACCAATAATTAATGATTTAAGGTATCTGTAAGCCAATCATGACACTTGTGTTGGCCAAAGCCTACTTGGTCAAACAATGAGAATTATATCATTCCAGTCCTATACTATCCATGAGATAGAATCTACAGGATCGAAAAATAGTCTTTGAGAGTTCAAGATTCAGTAATTTCACTTCAGTATAAATATGAACTTAAACTGAATTTAATCAAAATCAAACAAGTATATATACGAAATTAGAATTAGTTCAAGGATATGTGCTTGACGTTTTTAGTGGAGTTAGAAAGTGGATGTCACTGAGTTATATATTTCTGTATATAACTTATATAGGCCTAGTCAGTGAGTTACACATATTTTAAGTAGTAGGCTAAATATGTCACTGAGTAATATATTTCTGTATATAACTTAGATAGGCCTAGTCAGTGAGTTACACATATTTATAAGTAGTAGGCTAAATATGTCACTGAGTTATATATTTCTGTATATAACTTATATAGGCCTAGTCAGTGAGTTACACATATTTTAAGTAGTAGGCTAAATATGTCACTGAGTTATATATTTCTGTATATAACTTATATGCCTAGTCAGTGAGTTACACATATTTATAAGTAGTAGGCTAAATAGGTCACTCAGTTATATATTTCTGTATATAACTTATATAGGCCTAGTCAGTGAGTTACACATATTTATAAGTAGTAGGTTAAATATGTCACTGAGTTATATATTTCTGTATATAACTTATATAGGCCTAGTCAGTGAGTTATGTATATTTATAAGTAGTAGGTTAAATATGTCACTGAGTTATGGGCTTTGCAAAACAAAAGTGATCCGTTTATCTGGCCTCCCCCAGGCCATTCAGCGTGTCCCCAGGTGGCGATAGGGGAACGCTCTACAGATATGTAGGGTACCTCCATAGGAGGCACGGACCAAGGGGGGACCTTGTCCCTGGGGGTCCATAATAGAATCTGGGGCACCCTTGCCCGGGGTCATAAATACAGGCGGAGGAGGAAGAAGGCCCCTCAAATGTACACTCAAAAGGGCCCACTGGTTTGTCCACAAGTTCCATGAGTTGCAAACCTTCTCCCAGCAATGGGTTAAATTGCATGGTGATGCAGAACACCATCGCGGGAGGATCCTCTATAGGAGGACAACTGTGGTAGGGCGTAAGATCCAGATCTATGAACAACGGCCTCTGCAAAGGGCTGCCTCGACCTTTTCGGGGTACCAGCAAGACTGGGGACCTTGCGGTCAACTCTATTCCCACTTGAGGAGTGGCGCCCCTCGAGGAAATTATAGCCTAGTAAACGACACAGCATTCGCACGGGATTCTGACTAATGGACAATTCTTCTGGGATTGGTATGTTTTGATGGGCGTCTTTGGGCTGAAAAACCTCTTCCTAGCTGATTTATCTATTACGGGTTGCCTCCCCGTAGTAGCATAATATTTGTAGGCATGAATATATAATGAGTCGGAGGTAATAGGCTTGAGAGTGTCTGTGCAGGATTTCGACTCTTGTTGATAGAAGAGCATCGCCAAGTGCTGAAAACCATGTTGTGACCAAGATGGGCCCAGGATTGCACAAAGCCTCCATTCATAGAGGTCCCAGGGACTTCTTGCTGTCCGGTTCTAAGCCGGCTTAAGCACTTCGGTGTAGACTTGAGAAGATATGTGATCCCCGTCCTGCACTGGTATCCGGGATCATTGCTTTTCCTGAGGCGAAAAAAATTTCAATGATTTAAAGAACATGAAAATTGGAACCTGGAATGTTACGACATTAAAAAATGACTATCGTATCGACATTTTGACTGACGAATTCAGACGATTCGAACTGGATTTATTAGGAGTTTCAGAAACTCATATCCCAGGGGTAGGAAGCGTGAAATTAGGTGATATAGAATTTGTTTACTCAGGCAGGAAGGATGGGGTACATAGACAGGGAGTAGGGCTCATGATGAATAAGGAAGCTGCTAAGTCTTGTTTAGGCTGGGAAGGTATTAATAATAGAATACTAATTGCTCATTTTATGACTAGAAAGTTCAGGGTATCAGTTATAGTAGTATACGCCCCTGTAGAACCGACTGATGGAGATACTAGTGACTCAGATGAATTTTACTTACAGTTACAGGAGCAAATAAACAAGGTCCCAGGTAGAAATATGATGTTATTTCTGGGAGATTTTAACGCCCAGGTTGGTAGAAATAAGGATAGATGGTATCCCAGCTTAGGTAAATTTGGTGTAGGAAAAGAAAACAGTAATGGATACAGACTTTTGCAATTTTGTAGGTATAATCAATCTAGTTATAACCAATACGGTGTTTGGTCATAAAATGGCTCATAAGTTAACATGGTATTCACGTGATGGTAAGACAGCAAACCTTATTGATTATGTTATAGTAAACCGAAGACTGGCAGGATCAATACAAGATACTAGGGTATATAGGAGTGCTGTTATTGATGTTAAAAGTAAAGATCACCATCTAGTAGTGTCAAGGGTTAATTTAAAGCTGAAATATCGGAAGGGTAATTACCTCCCAGGAAGTTATGATGTTAGTAGACTCCAGGATGAGAATTTGAGATAAACTTTCCAGGAACAGTTGAATACTAAACTTGAGAGTTTAAAATTTGATAATGTGGAAGATGGTTGGAATAATTTTAGAAAAATAATTTGTGAAGTTGCTGAAGGTGTATTAGGAAAGAAAGCTAGAACTGCAGCTAAGAATATTAGTGAAAAAGCTCTATGTTTAATAGAAAGGAGAAAGGACTTGTACAAGAATTATCTGAGTGATAGATCGCATGAAAACAAAAGAAATGTAAAGAAAGTGGAGAAAGCATTGAAATATGAACTAAGGAGGTGTGAAGTGGAGGCCATGGATAAAATTGCCGAAGATTTAGAAGATGCAGCTAGACAGCATAATAGTAAAATATTGTACTGGCACCTTAACAAATTGAGAGGTAGTAGTCAATCCGGACTTGTCACAGTTAAAGATAGGAATGGGATGGCAATTAGCGATAAGGAAAAAGCTAAAGCGAGATGGGCCGAACATTTTGAGAGCTTGCTTAACCGAGATAGAGTTGCAGGAAAAAATATAGAGGAAAATGAAAAAGTTTGTGATACCTTGGATGTGAAGGAAGATTTGTTTTGTGAGGAGGAATTAGCAACAGTACTAAAAGGATTAAAGAATAATAAGGCTCCAGGTGCTGACAGGGTAGTAAATGAGTTTCTTAAATATGGTGGCTCTGAGGTTAGAAATAAGTTATTGAAGATTATGAATATGATTTTTGAGAAAGGGGAAGTACCTAACGATTTTAGGAAAACCTTAATTAAGCCACTTTATAAGAAAGGTGATAAAAGTGAGTGTGGTAATTATCGAGGCATTAGTCTGGTCTCTGTAGGTAGCAAATTGCTTAGTAATATGATACTTTTTAGACTGAGAGATGCCGTAGACAAAGTTTTAAGAGAAGAGCAGTGCGGTTTTAGAAAAGGTAGAGGATGTGTTGACCAAATTTTCACTCTTAGGTTAATAATTGAGAAGTGCCTAAGTTTTCAAACACCTTTGGTCCTCAGTTTTATAGATTATGAGCAAGCGTTCGATTCTGTTGATAGAGGAGCTTTAGTAAAGGTTTTATCCTTGTATGGTATACCAGACAAATACATTAAAGTGATTAGTGCTATGTACGAGAATAACACTGCTGCGGTTAAGGTAGGAAATGAGGTTAGCAGCTGGTTTTGTATTAAATCAGGAGTTAAGCAGGGTTGTGTTCTATCCCCCTTTATATGGATTATTTTGCTGGACTTTGTTTTATAGAGCACAGGAAAGGCAATGGGAGACCACGGAATCAAATGGGGAGGAAAAAGTCTCCTGGACTTGGATTATGCTGATGATTTAAGCATCCTAGATGAAAGTGTGAGCAAAATGAATGAAGTTTTAGAGGTTTTGCGAGTTCGGGTGCTAGTATTGGTTTGAAAATTAATGTTAGGAAGACTAAGTCACTAAGGCTAGGAATAAGTGAAGATGAAAAGGTGACGTTGGGTAATGAAAAGATTGATCAGGTGGGCAGCTTCACTTACCTTGGTAGTATTATTAGTAAAGATGGTGGGAGCAGTGAAGATGTTAAACATAGAATAGCCAAGGCTCAGGGTGTTTTTTCACAGTTAAAAAAAGTCTGGAAGAATAGAAAGATAAGTCTACAAACCAAGATTAGAATCTTAGAAGCTACAGTGATGACAGTGGTCAAATATGGCTCTGAAGCATGGACGCTCCGAAAAGCGGATGAAGATTTGCTAGATGTTTTCCAGAGAAATTGCTTAAGGATTGTTCTGGGTACCCGGCTGACTGACCGTATTTCAAACAATAGGCTATACGAAAAATGTGGTTCAATACCGCTTTCTAGGTCTATAATGAAAGAAAGGTTGAGGTGGTTAGGGCATGCTGTGCGGATGAAGGATGACAGATTGCCGAAGAATGTTCTTTTCGGCCAACAATTTAGGGCTAAACGGAAAGCAGGTCGTCCCCGTCTGGGGTGGGAGGACGTCATAAAGAAAGATTTAAAGGAAATGGGAACTTCGTGGGCGGGTGTAAAAAGGGAGACTTTGAATAGATTGGGGTGGAGGAGGAGCGTGCGTAGCTGTGTTGGCCTCAGGCGGCTTGGTGCTGCGATGAGTTGTTAGTAGTAGTAGTAGTAATTTAACTCACCCCTAATTCAGCTTGACCCCCTTTAACTTAACTCCCATGCAACTAAAGCCTCATTTAGCTCCTTTCCATTTAGCTCAATCATCGTTTAATTCAACCCTTATGTGACTCAGACTCATTTACTCAACACTCGTTCAAATTAGGGTTTGAATAAATCTGAACTAGTGCTAATTAAAAGCTCAAAATTTACTTCTTGCATTGCTCCCTGTTTCCAACTTACATTGCAATGCTCTGAATTATTGTTTTCATAATTTAAGGGTTTAAGCGTTAAGTGAAATCAAGTTTTTTAAGATTTTGTTGTCAAGGTTTTGGCGGTGAATGCATCAAAGTTTCAATTGGAACTTTGGGCGTCTTAAATTAGCTTATGTGTCCGCATTTGTCGGCACACTGGACGATTTAGTCAAAACATTCTGTATACCCCCCTTCCCTTCAAATTCAATACCCTAGCTTCGCCCCTGCTTCCAGTGCCCAGTTCTGGAGAAGTAAAACACACACAAAAAGTAGACATCAGCGTTTCAAGCTCTTTTTCAAGATGTCGTATTTTAGATAGCCAGATAGCCAGATTTTTTTTTAGATAACCATGTTCCAAATATGAGTAAAAGTGCAATAACTAGCTTTCAGGAATGAAGTGACCATCAGCACCCCCTGGGACAAGGGCTGTAAGTTATGCAAGTTTCCCATTGTTTACATATAGGGTTTGGTATATTGGGAAGGGGGGGAGGGTATGTTCGATTCTGGGTCTCCAAAACAAATTAGGGTATTAAGGTGAAACTTTCAGGAAATATTGAGAGGGATGTTGAACAAAATCAAAATAGACTATATGTAAGCTGGTAGTCAAAAGGCTATATTACCAATACTCAGGATCTACTGAGAGTATTAAGTTTTGACTTTCAAAACATGTTGCGGGGGATTTTGAAAAGTGATAGGAGAGCACCCCTCCCCCCAGAACTCCTGTTGTAGCAACTTCTATTCTTTCTAAATTTGACTTGAAGTTTCATTTTAATTTCTACACGTTTTAAAGATTTATTTATTGATCTATATC
This sequence comes from Artemia sinica, assembly GCA_027921565.1. Taxonomy (NCBI): domain Eukaryota; kingdom Metazoa; phylum Arthropoda; class Branchiopoda; order Anostraca; family Artemiidae; genus Artemia; species Artemia sinica. The sequence continues at coordinate 11,712,887 of CM051263.1, read as the reverse complement.
AGTATCTGTTACCTTTGTTTGGTGTGATTATGGATTTTAATTTCTATTCGTTTTGGGTTATTTTTATTCTTTGAAAGAGATATCTGGTCATTTTAAGCTTGACGAAAATACATTCTACGACCACACTGCCTGTATAAGACTTAACAAACAAGAAAAAATAATATATTTGAATTGCCGAGAAAACGAAGGTGATATCAGCCAGTTGATAAGACAAGAAGTTAAAAGGACAAAAGAAAATATTTCGGCAACGATCTCCGCCAAGTCGTCTTCAGTGCTAAAAAAATGACCTTTAAAGTAAATTCAAACAGAGCAGAATAAACACTGAATCAAACAAACCTAAAACTGAGCCAGAATAAATGAAAAACCATTCACCAATTAGATTGGGCACGAATTCTCTGCCTAGCGATTGATTTAGCTTGCCTGCTGGCCCGATTTTTTTTTTTTTTGAAGTGCGGTCAGATGATCTTAATTTAAACTGAGAAAAAATGTTTCTCAGTTTGCCTCCCTAAAAGATTGTGGTAAGCCAATTTGTTGTAGCTATTAAAGTTGCCTCGTCAAAAAGAACTAAATAATCTGGATTTCTTAAAATGTGGAGGGCCAAGACAGAAACAAAATCTAAAGTGGACACCGAATCTGCCAGTAGTGATTATGGACATGGCAGATTATGATAATACAGCTTATGCTCTTTTGACGGATAAAAGTACTTATAAAGAAATAAAAACTAACCCCAGAGAAACACACAACAATTGAGAAGATAACTAGACACTTTAAAAATAACAGACTAATTACCCAGCAAATATAGAGAAAATTCTAACCAATTACTGTGCCTACAAATTTTAGGGATTTCCCAAAATCCCTAAGAAAGATACCCCATAGCATGATACAGTATGATAGCATGATATAGCTCCCCAGCTACGAGCGTAGGAAAGTATTTGGGGACCCTTTATAAGCCTCTTTAAAGTACGCAGAAATGCTACACAAAGAAAGCTCGCTGAAAAGTTGAAAAAAAAACAAAGCATAACCGGAAATATTATCTTAGCCAGTTTCAATGCAGTTTCTATTTACGCTTCTTTTTGTACTCATACATGTGAACAGACTTTAAAAAGAAAATTAGAAAAAGTTCTGCTTGATTGGATTATAAGACTTTAGATATTGATACAATAATGACACTTTTTGCCCTCTGCAACAAATTTTCCTTATATTTTAGACTCAGGGACAAATATTATCTTAAAATTATGAGTCTACCGAAGGGAACAATTATGAGTCTACCCTATTTGGCAAATTTCTACATGGATTCATTAGAAAATTCTGCTTTGAATAGTTTTTTCCTTGAAAAATTCTTTCTGGTTACATTTTGTTAACGAAAATTTGTCTGTTTGGGAACATGGGCATGATTCTCTAGACAATTTTAATGTCCATTTGAAAACTTTTAATTCAAATTTTCAATTTGCATTAGAGCTGGAAGATTCAGGGAATCTTAAAAGTAGATATTTTTCTCTTCGTGGATGTTTTATTTCTAGAAAAAACTTCTAATCGTGAATTTTGGATCTATCGGAAACTCACCACAATGATCGTTATCTGCGTTTCTAATCAAACCACCCTCTTTCTGTTTACAAAGTCCCTTGTTCCTGTGGGAAGTTTTACATTGGCAGGTTGAAACAAAACAATGAAACAAAACAATTGAAAACAAAACGTTTACCACCCTACCATATATGATATTCCGAGACTCAGTGACAGAACAATGAACTAAAATGAACTAGAGGCTGAACGTTTTTTCAATTCTGGAAAGAATAGAACTGACCCTATACTGGGTACTGGTGTACAGTTTAGTAAGGCCCATATTCCTGTGGGAAGTTTTACATTGGCAGGACAAGTCAACAGCTGGGGAAACAACTGCATGAACGCAAGATTCCAATAGATAAATATCTGAGAAGTGAAAACAAAATGATTATTTTGATTCTGGCTTGGCCCTCAACATTTTGGAAAATCCAGATCATTTAATTCTTTTTGAAGAGACAACTTTAACATCCACAGAACATGGCTTACCACAATGTTTTAGGGTGGCAATTGAAATTAAAAAATACATAAATAGACAAACCTTGCTTTAAATAGAGATACTAATGATATTTTATAAGCCCAATTTACAATAATTTAAATTTAAAGGTTCAAATAACATGTGTCATCATTATAAATTAAGACATTCTGATCGCAATTTTTACAAAAAAGTCAAACGTGAGCTAAGTCAATCACTAGGCTGGAATTCTTGCTCAATCTAGTTGGCCAATGGTCTCATTTATTCTGGCTTGTTTTTTTTCAAAAGGTTAGTCTTTCTTCTTTCTTGAGCACTGGAGACGGCTTGGCGGAGGTCCTTGCCGAAATATCTTCTTTTGTCCTTTTCACTTCTTGTCCATCAGCTGGTGGATGTTACCCTCGTTTTCTCAGTTATTTAATTAGATTATATTTTCTTTGTTTGTCATGTTTTAAGCTTGAATTATCAAAGGACTTCAGTTCTACTCGCCTTTAGTTTTTACATAGTTCTTTATTTTTCTATGAAAGAGAAATTCTTTTTCAGACTTTTCCCCTAAATTATATGCAGTAGAAGACCTTTAAAAACGTATTCTAAGCTGAAGTATTTTTTTATTTATGTGCTAACATACGATTTGACTACTATTTTGTAGCATTTCCTTGATTCATATTTTTGCGAAAATTTAAGCAGATTATTTTCAAGACTGAAGTAAAAATTTTGGCGAAAAAATAAAATTGTTAAAATTATTTCCAGATTTGACCATTTTTTTCACGCTAAATGACAAACCTAAGTATGCCGACCTTCCTATCGAAGAAATTGAAAGAGGGAGATGTGAGGCACTACAGGTGCAAATGATTCTTCCGATTATACGGATTGAAAATCTTTAAGTTCTTTTGTCCCAAACAAGGCTTAACATGCCTACAAAAAAATGTGTAGCAGAAGGACCGCGGGGAAGGAGCAAATGCCTCACTTTGGGTCTTCAATAATATTTATTAATAACACATTCAAAAAACAATTCTGCTGCAGAAGAACTTTTAAGCCTTTTCTCCAAATATTTGCTTGACAAATTAACGATAACCCCATCGAAAGGATAGGAGATGAAAATATTATGTCAAAGCAGACCGTTGCAACACACCAATGAATCCTCTCATTATGTGTCTCATGCATTGAAGGTCAATTGTGCATTCTTGTTCTTTCCTTTCATTGGCGTTGGACGAATCAACTGATGTATATTCTATAATACACTGGAGCATATTTATACAAGGAATTATGATTACTTCAGTGTCTTTAAAGAAATTTTTAGCCTCAAGTCACATCATGGAAAAAAAAGAATATGGTAGGAGCCACTGGCCCATTTTGGTTCAATAGTAACATGGATTTAAAATCCTTGGTTGAGTCAGGTTTAAACAATGCGTGACATCCCTACCCTTGTACAAAAAGAAGAAAATAAAAACCTGTGGTGAGAAGCCGGGCGAGGAAGATTTGAGGGGGACAAAAGCCCACTTTGTGTCCCTACTAACATATATTTTTAAAGGCTTACGTTATCCTCCCTCAAAAGAGGTAAACATGCCAGCTTTTCTGCTATAAAGTAAACGAAGAGATTGAGGATAGGGGGGCCACGAACCAACTTTGTACCTCCAGCTTCTATTATCACAAAATCAGAACTTGGTTTATTTTTGCGCCGTCATTATCTGTTTTTTTTTTCTCTGGTGTGCGTCGAACTAATTTTCAACCCCATCAAATTGGTTCGTCTCATCAAGGAATTTTGTACAGAAAAGCTTATTTAATTTCAGGACAGAAATGGCTCGTTAAAATAAATGACAGTAACAAGTCGTTTAAGTATTTTTGGACACGTGCAAAAATGTTCGCTTTTTTTTCTTTTTTTTCCATTTTTTTTTATTTGTTAAGAAAATATTTTTGCAATGGGACCAGAGAATCGTCATATTTTAAGCATTATATGATTTTACTCCTTCTCCAGTTTGAAACTGGTGGCATCTTGCAACCCCCCTTAAACAAAGCCTTCCACTCAAGATGGTTTGAGGAAAGCAGAAAGATGGTTTGAGAAAAGCAGAAAGATGGTTTGAAAAAAACAAAAGCTTGGCGTAAAACTCACTGACAGTCCTTTGATATATGGTACAAAATATCACATTAGCTCACATACGGCTTCGGCTCAAAGACAAGCAAGAACCGTTCATTTTTAGTACAAGCCAGATCCACAAGGGCAAGTACAAACAAGAAAAATATGAGGGACTAAAAAAATTATATTCTTAGATCAATAAATTTGGGCTGCTTACCACTACAAATATAATTTGACCGGTTTTCCGTGTTTTGAACCAAGTGGTCTGAATCTGTTTGCCGTAGTCCTCTTTAGTACTAGGTACCTAGAATGAAGAAACATTATGGAATATTCCAAGCTAAAATCACTATTTGTTTTAAAGATTGACCAGAGATGGAATGAAACTGCATTTCTGCATTGTTGCCCACGGCTGGACAAAGAGAGGGTAGGAGGCTTGACAAATACCCCCGCAAAATTGGTCCTAGTGAAATGGGAACGTGCACAGAAGTTTGTTTCGAAAGAGGGTCTACATTTTTAATGGAAGGGGGGGAGACAATTATAAAACTGTCAAAAATACATGGAAACTTTAAAACAAAATCAGGAAAAGCTCTAAAACTTTTGAGATTTCAAGGCAAGGGGCACAGGCTGAGATCTTGCCTCAATGCGTATGTACCGTTAGCCAGCCCCTTTCATAGCGCTCTTAGCGCTATGAAAGCGGCTTCTGTTAGCGGTATGAGGTGTTCGATACACATGACAGTGAATCAAGCTTTTCAAGTTAGCTTTTAATCAGGACAGTCCAAAGTCAGAAAATGTGCCTGTTCAGTGAACATGTTTCTTTGAGCTCCGTTGACATGGGCCATTATGTATTTAAAAAAAAAAAGGTCTACTTAAAAGCTTCAGAGATAAACACTGGGTAAAATAGTAGAAATATCACTTTGTTGAAATGAGAATCTTGCGAAAAGTTTAGTCTGCAGAATTTTATCGTCATGGTACCCAGAACTACCCCCCGCCTAACACCCCCTCTCAGTCTCATAGAATTGAGATGGAGGATATCTTTCAATTGGCGGCTGTTAGGTCTATATTGATCTGACAACATTTCTCAGCCAAAATATGGTAAGTGCGTATTTCACATATGATCTTTGATCAAACAGTTCATGGTAACGAACTGTAACTTAGGAGCGATTCGGCTCCGTAGTAACTGAAATTCTAAATACAGAATTTTGATATCAATAGATACACCAAAAGAACTGGTCTTTTCTGCTGATTCCAAATATATAAGGTTCAGTTTAGTGTTACCCATCAAAAGCTGTGAGCCTGGGAAAATTTGCCTCATATTCGAAAAAAAGGGAAAAAGCCCACAAAGAGCCAAGGAATCTTATTGAAACTTCCACTATCAGATTCAGCATATCAGAGAACCCTACTGTAGAGGTTTCAAACTCCTTTCATCCAAAATGTGGAATTTAGTATTTTTGCCAGATGAAAGATCCACGAATGCATGGTTTTTATTTTATTTAGTTATATCTCAATGCCTCGGTCTTTACGCTAAAGTTTGGCCTTTTGTCCCAATTATTTAGGAGCAACTTCTGAAACACAAGGGCCCCTTAATTACAATAAGCAACTTTTTTAAAAGTACTAAGAAACTTTAGTCTGAAGAGCGAGGCATTGGGGAGGGGTAATCCCCTCACATATATTTAATAATTGCTGCTCTTAAAAAGTTTTAATGTTGCTCCTTCCTTTCAACTGAAAAACAAAATTGAAAAAAACTTTTTGTATTTAACTTCCTTCAAAGTTGTTTTAAGTCCATTCGCTGCCCAATTGGCCAAAAATAAAAATGTCCCTAAAGCTTCAAATAGATTGGTCGGAGAAAGGAAAGATGTCTTTGAAAACCATCATTCACATTTCCCATTGGCTCAGTGTAATTACGCCCTAAATTTTAAGCTTTCAGTAAAAAGGGAATGCCTACCTATAGTTAAACTATAAAAAAAAAAAAAAAAAAAAAAAAAAAATCAACTGAAAGTAACGAGCAGCATTAAAACTCAAAACGAACAGAAATTATTCCATATATGAGGGAGTTGCCCCCCCCCCCCTCGATACTTTGCTGCGAAGAGGGCTAGATGGGGTATTGAAGGGTACTACCGTATCCTTTTTTATTAAATGCTAGTATATGCTTCACTGCAGGAGTCTTGCAACATAATTACTGGGAAAAGACTACTCACTTTTTAAACAAGTTTATGCATATATGTTCTATGCTATCTTATTAGACCATAGAAATAGAGCAGTTGACCTTGAAATCATCCTCGCACGGGAACAATATAACCTCGGAATCTATTCCTGAAAATAGAACTAATCTAAATCATCAACAAGTAGCCTACTTTCTAAGATAACCAGAAAATAAACTTCTAAAACAATTACATTTATTTTTTGTAATATGTGGAATGATTCTAATCGTCAGCTTATCCTCTTTCCTTCGATTATTATTCATTTTTTCAAAATCATTTAAAATAATATTATGGTAAATATTGCAATAAATCTCAAACAAAACTAGAATACATCCGTCGAAACAGCATAAGACCCAAATCAAAATAATCTTTGACGTTTGACGACATTCAATAAACTAGAAGTGATAATAGTAAATTACCACTCTTCTGAAAGAAGCAGCTTAATAAGACATAAATAGTACCATTAATTGCGTATTCTATGCTCCTTTTCAATAAATTTGTCCCTACTTTGACAACACACTACATCCCACCCCCCGATGGTCCCACATATATCCTTAATGATATATTCTCGATTAATTTGATCTAATCCTGCGTCTTAGATCCTGTGTAAATAGGGGTTTCCCTGGGGATGCTACCATTTCATCTAACTGTCACAAGGACTAAACGTCATTTCGTCGACAAGGAAAAGCCGTTAGAACGGGAAGGCGTCAGGCGTCAGAACGGAAGTGACATCGACACGTCAGGACCACTACCGTCAGGACATCGACAAAATCCGTCATAACATTGACAATTGATATTGACTTCCTGTTTCCCTGCATTATCAGAAAAGCGACCATGATATTTTGAAAAAAACAAAATAGAGAACCTAACGGTACTACTTTTGTTTTATTAATGTTTCTTTCAGAAGAGTAGAAACTTGGCACTGATAACTGGTGAAATATACTTTTATGGCTATATGAAACTATCAGGGGGAGAAAGTGCATTGTCAGAAGTAAGCATTATAATCGAAAATACCATAAAGTAATGCATCTAATGGAACTACTTTTGTTTGTTAAGCATGTTCCCTTTAGAAGAAACTAACCATTAAATATATAAAAACTTAGGTACTGGGACACTGCTAAAGAAGTCAAGTTTGATTTATGCTAATGAAATAAAGTAAAATAGGATGAATATATAATAATCTAGAAACAAATTTGGACTATATATTTGCACATTAGGGGTGGGGGGTAAAGCATAGCATATATTAAATACGTAACCTAACCTAACCTAGGTACCTTCCCTCCCCCCCCCCTTAAACCCCCAAAAACAATAGATTAAATATCGTAAACGCAATGAAAACCAAGCTTTGCATTCCATTTCTCAATAACGGTCTCTTCAAAATAACCCGTCTGGCGGGTTTCGTCTCTCGTCAGTATATAGCAGTGTCCACTTAATGCACCTGTACCCAAACTTTGGCATATAGCCATAAGCTAAATCCAAGCATAAAACAAGGAGCTGGGACACAGGTAACCGGAAAGTGGAGCTCAGAAGAAAGCTCCTGAATTATTCATCTCGGAAGAGGGCAATTATAAGGTTGTAACCCTGTTATGTTTAATTACGCAATTTATTTTTACCGCAGATCACAAAACTCATTTCCCCCAAAAACGGAATTCTCTTACCTAACAACTCGCATTTGAACCTTGGCTCTACAATCACTACAAATCTACAATTCGACTAAACAAAATTGTTGGTCTGAAATTAGTCACAACTCATAAGCGAATAATATGTATCTTATCTTCGTTTAGGGGGGTTTGAAAATTCAAGCAACCATGGGATTGAGAAATGCATCAGATTTTCAGCTAAGGGCATTGCATTAAGAACCTTTATGTACACCGGAAGCGTAGATGTTAGTAATGGATTAATTTCAAAACTTATTCCACACAATTTTTTCAACGAAAAGTAGAGCTACGTTTAATGAAAAATGTTCAAAAATAAAGTACAATACATTTTCAAGGGTAAAACTGCTATAAATCACTATTAACAAATAAACAAAACCCAAAACGAACAGAAATTACAATAAATAACAACAAACTCAAAACGAGGAGAAATTACCACAAAGAGAAGTAGGGCTAGCAAGCCCCCCCTCCCCCCGTGACATCTAAAGACCGGAGTGTAATATACACTACTGAAAGAATCTTTATTTCGAACTATGTTTTATTTCTCAAAACATCAAAAATGAGAGAAAAAAAAAATCACCATCATAACCGAGACAACTGAAACGAACAAATTAATATGGATTGACAGTTTAATATATGCTAATATTATTTCCTGAAAGAATTAATAGTTTTATTTATAGAAGTTATGAAATAGAAAGTTTAAAATGTATTGTTTTCAGGAAAGTGGGAATTACGTACGGGTCTTTAGATTTAAAACAGCATAAACCCTACTCTTCGTTTTGGTAGTTTTTGCTCCTTTCGAGTTTAAATTGGTTATTTATTGTGATTCTGTTCGTTTTAGGTTTAATTGTCCGTGATTTATACCGTTTGAGAGTAGTTTCGTTCCTTTTTTCCTTTTTCTTAAATTTCGTGAAAAGAAGTCGGTTAAAAAGATACTACGATTAAATACCAAAGTCGAATATATATATATATATATATATATATATATATATATATATATATATATATATATATATATATATATATATATATATATATATATATATTTATATATATATATATCAAGGAGGCACACTTGTGCCTCTATAAAGAGGCGACCCACCACAATGTTAAGCGATTTCAGGTCCTAGAGGTCGCAGAGAGACGGCGGTGATTGCATTTTGTAGCCCAAGCTCAAACTAAGAAACGTGCAAAATTTCATCCTCCTCCGACTTTATCTTCATGGGGTAAACTGGGCCGGAAGTTTCGACCCTCCCAACACAGCCCCCCTTTAACGTTGTTCGATTGGGCTGAAACTTAGAGGTTAAGCTTTCCTAGGGCCCGGGAGCTTATCCTCGAAATTTCAGTTCAATCCGATCACTCCTTCCCTGTTTTCAAAAACCAAATATAGCCACTTAAAGTTCATTTCTCTTTTTTTTTTTTTTTATCCACGCCTACAGGCCACAGTTGGCAACTGATCCGGGTGAATGAGGACTCATTCGAAGCAGAATTCGACCTGTTAGGGCCTTTTGATATTTTCAGACCGAAAAAATTATCCCCCGAATTTACATTTACGAAAAACCTCGTTTCAAACAGTTCGTGGTAACGAACTGTAAGTAAGGAGCGACCCGGCTCAATGGTAACCGAAACTCTAGAAAACGGGTTTTTGATACCAATAGATATATCAAAAGAATCAGATTTCAATGCTGATTTCAAATATATAACTTTCATCAAGTTTAGAGCTACCCATCAAAAGTTACGCGCCTGAGAAAATTTGGCTGATTTTCAAAAAAAGGGGGAAAGACCCCCTAAAAGTTATAGAACCTTAATGAAAATCACACCATCATATTCAGCGTATCAGAGAACCCTACTGTAGAGGTTTCAAGCTCCTATCTACAAAAATGTGGATTTTTGCATTTTTTTGCCAGAAGAAAGATCACGGATGCGTGTTTATTTGTTTGTTTGTTTGTTTGTTTGTTTGTTTTTTTTTTTCCCCAGGGGTGATCGTATCGACCCAGTGGTCCTAGAATATCGTGGGAGGGCTCATTGGAACGGAAATTAAAAGTTCTAGTGCCCTTTTTAAGTGACCAAAAAAAATGGAGGGCAACTAGGCCCCCTCCCACGCTTATTTTTTTACCAAAGTCACCCGATCAAAATTTTGAGATAGCCATTTTGTTCAGCATGGTCGAAAATATGATAAATATGTCTTTTGGGATGACTTAATCCCCCGAAGTACCCAGAGGGAGGGCTAAAAGATATGAACTTTACCCAATGTTAACATATAGTATTGGTTATTCGGAAGTATACAGAAGTTTTCAGGAGGTTTTTTTCTGCTAGTGGGAGGGAAGGGTGGGTCGGGGGTTATGTTGGAGGATCTGTTCATGAAGGAAGTTTTCATGGGGGAAGGGAAATCGCCATGAAGGGGGCGCCGGACTTGCCAGCATTATTTATTGGTTATTGGGAAATATACAACCATTTTCAGGAAGGATTTTTTCTGGAGGGGGGGGGGCTAGAGGAGGGAGTTACTCTGGAGAATATTTCCGTGGAGGATGTTCCTTTGGGGTAAGGGACATTTCTATGAAGGGGTGCCGGATTTCCAAGCATTATTTAAAAAACGATCAGAAATTAAATAAAAAAAAAACCAAGTTTTTTCAACTGAAATGTAAGAAGGAATATCAAACAGTTCGTGGTAACGAACTGTAAGTAAGGAGCGACCCGGCTCAATGGTAACCGAAACTCTAAAAAACGGGATTTTGATACCAATAGATACATCAAAAGAATCAGATTTTAATTCTGATTTCAAATATATAAGTTTCATTAAGTTTAGTCTAACCTATCAAAAGTTACGTGCCTGAGAAAATTTGGCTGATTTTCGAAAAAAGGGGGAAAGACCCCCTAAAAGTTATAGAACCTTAATGAAAATCACACCATCATATTCAGCGTATCAGAGAACCCTACTGTAGAGGTTTCAAGCTCCTATCTACAAAAATGTGGAATTTTCCATTTTTTGCCAGAAGAAAGATCACGGATGCGTGTTTATTTGTTTGTTTGTTTGTTTGTTTGTTTGTTTTTTTTTTTTCCCAGGGGTGATCGTATCGACCCAGTGGTCCTAGAATATCGTAGGAGGGCTCATTGGAACGGAAATTAAAAGTTCTAGTGCCCTTTTTAAGTGACCAAAAAAAAAATGGAGGGCAACTAGGCCCCCTCCCACGCTCATTTTTTTCCCAAAGTCACCCGATCAAAATTTTGAGATTGCCATTTTGTTCAGCATGGTCGAAAATATGATAAAAATGTCTTTTAGGATGACTTGATCCCCCAAAGTCCCCAGGGGGAGGGCTGAAAGTTATGAACTTTACTCAATGTTAACATATAGTATTGGTTATTGGGAAGTATACAGACTTTTTCAGAGGAGATTTTTTCTGGTAGGTGGGGGAAGGAGAGGGTCGGGGGCTATATGGAAGGATCTTTCCATGAAGGAAGTTTTCATGGGGGAAGGGACATTGCTATGAAGGGGGCGCCGGAGCCCGCTATAAGCGGGCTCTTATCGTTTTCCTATAAGAGCCCGCGAAAACGCGGGCTCGTTTCAAATAGTTCGTGGTAACGAACTGTAAGTAAGGAGCGACAAGGCTCAATGGTAACCGAAACTCTAGAAAACGGGTTTTTGATATATATCAAAGAATCAGATTTCAATGCTGATTTCAAATATATAACTTTCATCAAGTTTAGTGCTACCCATCAAAAGTTACTAGCATGAGAAAATTTGGCTGATTTTCAAAAAAGGGGGAAAGACCCCCTAAAAGTTATAGAACCTTAATGAAAATCACACCATCATATTCAACGTATCAGAGAACCCTACTGTAGAGGTTTCAAGCTCCTATCTACAAAAATGTGGAATTTTACATTTTTTGCCAGAAGAAAGATCACGGATGCGTGTTTATTTGTTTGTTTTGTTTTTTTTTCCCAGGGGTGATCGTATCGACCCAGTGGTCCTAGAATATCGTGGGAGGGCTCATTGGAACGGAAATTAAAAGTTCTAGTGCCCTTTTTAAGTGACCAAAAAAAATGGAGGGTAACTAGGCCCCCTCCCACGTTTATTTTTTTCCCAAAGTCACCCGATCAAAATTTTGAGATAGCCATTTTGTTCAGCATGGTCGAAAATATGATAAATATGTCTTTTAGGATGACTTAATCCCCCGAAGTTCCCAGAAGGAGGGCTAAAACTTATGAACTTTACCCAATGTTAACATATAGTATTGGTTATTGGGAAGTATACAGAAGTTTTCAGGAGGTTTTTTTTTCTGGTGGTGGGAGGGAAGGGTGGGTCGGTGGTTATGTTGGAGGATCTGTTCATGAAGGAAGTTTTCATGGGGAAGGGAAATTACCATGAAGGGGGCGCCGGACTTGCCAGCATTATTTATTGGTTATTGGGAAGTATACAACCATTTTCAGGAAGGATTTTTTCTGGGGGGGGGGGGCTAGAGGAGGGGGTTACTCTGGAGAATATTTCCGTGGAATATGTTTCTTTGAAGTAAGGGACATTTCTATGAAGGGGGCGTCGGATTTCCAAGCATTATTTAAAAAACGATCAGAAATTAAATAAAAAAAAAACAAGTTTTTTCAACTGAAATGTAAGAAGGAATATTAGAACTTAAAACGAACAGAAATTATAACGTATGTGAGGGGGTTCTCCCCCAAGTCAATACCTCGCTCTTTACGCTACAGTTTTTTTTAGTGCTTTCAAAAGAGCTATCTATTCTAATTAAACGGCCTTTGTGATTCAGGGGTTTGTGAATCAAAATTTTTTTTTTTTAACTTTTAACGTAAAGAGCGTGGTATTGACTAAGGGGAGAACCCCCTCATATACGTAATAACATATACGTAATAAAAAAAAATAAAAAAAACAAGCGATAACGGCTCAATAGTAATCAAAACTTTTAAAAACGGAATTTTGATGTCAATAAATGTATCAAAAGAATGTGTTTATAATGCTGATTCTAAATATATAAATTTTATTAAGTTTAGTATTACTCATCAAAGGCTACGAGCCTGAGAAAATTTACCCGATTTTTTAAAGAGGGAGGAAACATCCCCTACAAGTGAAAGAATTTTAATGAAAATCACACCGTCAGATTCAGCGTATCAGAAAACCCTATTACAAAGGTTTCAAGCTCATATCTGCAAAAATCTGCAACTTTGTATTTTTTGCCAGAAGAAAAATATACGAATATAGAAGTTAGTTACGTAAGTTAATTTGTAAAGACATCCATTTAGCAAAAGAAAAGTAAAATTTTTTAGGCAAATAAAAGCTGCATTAACTAAAAACGATCAGAAATTAAATAAAAAAAAACAAGTTTTTTAAACTGAAAGTAAGGAGCGACATTAAAACTTAAAACGAACAGAAATTATTCCGTATATGAAAGGGGCTGTCCCCTCCTCAACGCCTCGCTCTTTACGCTAAAGTTTGACTCTGTCTCACAAATTTATTTTTTAAAACAATAAAAAACTTTAGCGTAAAGAGCGAGGCGTTGCAGAGGGGACAGCCCCTTTCATATATGGAATAATTTCTGTTCGTTTTAAGTTTTAATGTCGCTCCTTACTTTCAGTTTAAAAAACTTGTTTTTTTTTATTTAATTCCTATAAGAGCCCGCAAGCGATTTCCAGTCCTAGCGGTCGCAGAGAGACAGCGGTAATCGCATTTTGTAGCCCAAGCTCAAACTAAGAAAAGTGCAAAATTTCACCCCCCTCCGACTTTATCTTCATGGGTAAAAGTGGGCCGGAATTTTCGACCCTCCGACCACAGCCCCCCTTTAACGTTGTCCGATTGGGCTGAAATTTAGAGGTTAAGCTTTCCTAGGGCCCGGGAGCTTATCCTCGAAATTTCAGCTCAATCCGATCACTGCTTCCCTGTTTTCCAAAAACCAAATATAGCCACTTAAAGTTCAATTTTTTTTTTTTTATTATCCAAGCCTACAGGCCACAGTTGGCAACTGATCCGGGTGAATGAGGACTCATTCGAAGCAGAATTTGACCTGTTAGGGCCTTTTGATATTTTCAGACCGAAAAAATTATCCCCCGAATTTACATTTACGAAAAACCGCGTTTTCCTATAAGAGCCCATGTTAATTTTTCCCACCACAGCCCCCCTTTAACGTTGTCTGATCGGGCTGAAATTTAGAGGATAAGCTTTCCTGGGGCCTGGGAGCTTATCCTCGAAATTTCAGCTCAATCTGATCACTCCTTCCCTGTTTTCCAAAAACCAAATATCAAGTTTTGTGGGGATTTGCTTGCGTCAAAAATAGATTCCATTTACAAAAAAAAACAATTAAAATTGTGTCTCTTTAGTACAGCGGTTGATACTTCAGACTGTCAGGCGGAAGATCCGGGTTCGATTCACCGTCAGAGCAAATTTTTTATATACTGAATTTAAACTTTAAAAAAGAAACTCAGTTTCTTTTTTAAATTATTTGAAAAAAATTACGTTTTCTAAAGAGTTAAAGAGGCTGAGTTACAAGGTCGACCCTTAAAACACCCTGTCGAGAAAGAAAAGAATAATACACAATCACATAACAGTTAGTCAAGCAATAATAAGTAATAAACTGTACAAAAACGTGCAGAAATTATTTGAAAAAAACTACGTTTTCTAAAGAGTTAAAGAGGCTGAGTTACAAGGTCGAACCTTAAAACGTACAGGGATTAGGAGGCACAGTTGGGGGGCTGCCGCCCCCCAAACCCCCCGCTTTCGCAGCCTTTAAATAAAAAAAAAAGTTTTTTAAACTGAAAGTAAGGAGCGACATTAAATCTTAAAACGAACAGAAATTATTCCGTATATGAAAGGGGCTGTGCCCTCCTCAACGCCTCGCTCTTTACGCTAAAGTTTTTATTGTTTAAAAAAAAGAGTTGAGAAAGTCAAACTTTAGCGTAAAGAGCGAGGCGTTGAGGAGGGCACGGCCCCTTTCATATACGGAATAATTTCTGTTCGTTTTAAGATATTTAATGTCGCAGATTACTTTCAGTTTAAAAACTTTTTTTTTATTTAAAGGCTGCGAAAGCGGGGGTTTGGGGGGCGGCAGCCCCCCAACTGTGCCCCCTAATCCCTGTACGTTTTAAGGTTCGATAATAGTAAAAAAAAAAGAGAAAAACGAGGATTATACAAGCCAGTGAAACATATGGACTAAAATGCAAATATTTCGGTCAAGACCTCCGCTTGACCGTCCTCAGTGCAAGATAATAACATCAAAATTACTAATAAAAATCCATGGATACTATAAAAAAAAAAAAAAAATTTCAAACCTTGAAACGAAGCGCAACTAAAATTTGAAGACCCTCTCCATGTAACGGTGAAAGGGTAACTGAATGAAAAAATACAGTACTGAATGGAATTCAATTTTTTAATTTATACAGAGCATTTTTAAAAGCTAAACGCTTTCCAGGTAAAACATCATCACAGATTAGGTTAGGTTGCAAAATGTGATTCTTTTTAATATTTAAGTAAAAACGATCAGAATTAATTAGTTCATTATAAATGGGGCTTAAATAGGTTTCTCCCGTGTCTCTATTGAGAGCAACCTTTCGGTGAATGTACTTTTTTATCTCAACTGCCTCCCTGAAAACTTGGATGAGACCTTTAACAGGGGCAATAATGGAGGTGTTATCGAATAAAACGAAATGGTGCGGGTTGTCATACACATGCTGAGCCAAGGCGGAATCAAAAGTCTCAGGCCTTTGGCATAGCTCCATAGCTTTGTCGATTGAGGACCTGTGTTCCAACAATCTCTCCCCCAATTGCTTATGGGTTCTTCCAACATAGAAACAGCCGCAAGGACATGGAACCCTATAAACACCACTGCCCAAAATAGGGCTCGTTTTATCTTTACCGCTGTTAAAATAGTTCTGGATTTTATTAGAATTTTTGAAGGTGACATTTAAGTTATGTTTTTTAAGAATTCTTTGCAATTTGTCACCTAATTTGGGAAAATAGGGCAAAACAGTAAAAACTTTCTTATCACCCACTAAAGGGATGATATCCGTTGGAGGTTGTGGAGATGATAAATCTTTTTCTGCCTTTTTTTGTCTTTTTTCTATGATGGATTCCAGTAATATATGTAATATAAATAGTAATATAAACTTTTTTTTAGACAAAAAAAAAGGCAGAAAAAGATTTATCATCTCCACAACCTCCAACAGATATCATCCCTTTAGTCGGTGATAAGAAAGTTTTTACTGTTTTGCCCTATTTTCCCAAATTAGGTGACAAATTGCAAAGAATTCTTAAAAAACATAACTTAAATGTCACCTTCAAAAATTCTAATAAAATCCAGAACTATTTTAACAGCGGTAAAGATAAAACGAGCCCTATTTTGGGCAGTGGTGTTTATAGGGTTCCATGTTCTTGCGGCTGTTTCTATGTTGGAAGAACCCATAAGCAATTGGGGGAGAGATTGTTGGAACACAGGTCCTCAATCGACAAAGCTATGGAGCTATGCCAAAGGCCTGAGACTTTTGATTCCGCCTTGGCTCAGCATGTGTATGACAACCCGCACCATTCCGTTTTATTCGATAACACCTCCATTATTGCCCCTGTTAAAGGTCTCATCCAAGTTTTCAGGGAGGCAGTTGAGATAAAAAAAAAAAGTACATTCACCGAAAGGTTGCTCTCAATAGAGACACGGGAGAAACCTATTTAAGCCCCATTTATAATGAACTAATTAATTCTGATCGTTTTTACTTAAATATTAAAAAGAATCACATTTTGCAACCTAACCTAATCTGTGATGATGTTTTACCTGGAAAGCGTTTAGCTTTTAAAAATGCTCTGTATAAATTAAAAAATTGAATTCCCATTCAGTACTGTATTTTTTCGTTCAGTTACCCTTTCACCGTTACATGGAGAGGGTCTTCAAATTTTAGTTGCGCTTCGTTTCAAGGTTTGAATTTTTTTTTTTTTTTATAGTATCCATGGATTTTTATTAGTAATTTTGATGTTATTATCTTGCACTGAGGACGGTCAAGCGGAGGTCTTGACCGAAATATTTGCATTTTAGTCCATATGTTTCACTGGCTTGTATAATCCTCATTTTTCTCTTTTTTTTTTTACTATTGTTTCGTTTTATCATGATTAGCCAGTGTGGTCTTAGAAATTATTTATATATATTATATATATATAAATATATAATATATATATATATATATATATATATATATATATATATATATATATATATATATATATATATATATATATATATATATATATATATATATATATATATATGAATATATAATATAAATACCTAGTATAATCAAATAGTTCTTGGTAACGAACTGTAAGTAAGGAGCGACCCAGCTCAATAGTAACCAAAAGTCTAAAAACGGAATTCTGATACCAGTAGATACATCTCAAAACTAAATTCAAAGGAGATTCACTGGACACTTTTGAATGTACCACGATAAAAGGAGGCTGCAGAGTCGGAGGCACCAACCTGTGCACTATGTATGGCCAGTAGCCAGTAGCCTCCCCCCTCTACACATTCATATTCTTATATTGACACTACGGTAGCATAACAGTTTCCAAGATAACAGAAAGCTCCTGAACTATAATTTTAACCAATTTAAGTTGAAAAACACAGTTTGGATTTAAAATTTTTGTTCATAAGGATCCTTCTCTCTGAAGTGAGAAAATTGGTTATCTTAAAGATGTTCAAAACATTCAAGATATATTTTCATGATAATGTTCTAGATATTCAAAAATATTCAAGATATAGGTTCAAGATAATGTTCTAGATATTCATAGAATGAAATGTATCTTATCTGTGTTCAAGGAAGGTGTAAATATAGAAGGAAAATAGGGTAGATTGAAATATTTTGTTTTGAACGGTTTTTCGATAGTTCGCAGAGGGTGTACTAGTATGTACCGGTTCACAGGAAGCATAGATGTAAAACATAATATCATAAAACATAAAAGCATACAGTTTGAGCAAAATCAGCAAGCTTTTGCATATTACCTAGTGCTAGATCCAGGAATTAGGGGAGCGGCTACATGAGTTTCTCTGACCAGAGCACGCCACTGCTAACCATGCTTTAAAGCCATGCAAATTAAAGTTTGATAGCTATAAACTTCAAAACTTATGAATTTTTTTTTAACAATATTCTTTCTTAAAATGACAGGAAGAAAACAAGACCTCTAACCTCCAGTCATTTCCTAAGAAAAACATCAGGATGATTGCCTCAGGCACGTCCCATAATTATTTTGCTACTTATGCACTATCTGTAACACACGCACTATATTATATAGGGAAGATGCTTAAGAAACTAGTCAAACGGGATTCTTTTAATAGTCAATTGGATTGGAAACCGTGGTTTTTCATTGCGTTTACAATATTTAAACTTGTTTTTTGGGGTTTAGGGTGGGAAAAGGTACCTAGGTTAGGTTAGGTTACGTAGTTAATATATACTATGTTTTAATATATACCATATATTTTTACCATTATTATATACCATTATTTTTTCGCAGCAGGGGGAGGGGTAGTAAAAGAAGCAAATTTTAACTTGATAAGTGTAAAAAAAATCAAGAAAATTTCAAATTTTTGGAGTTGAAGCCGGGCCTCCCCTCGCATACATTCCTGCTATATCGTTTCGTTATTTTCGAAAGTAGTTTAGGTGAGCAGAACTTTCAGGAAGAGTCCTGAACCTTAAATCATAGCCTGAAAAGTCTTTCAAATTATCGGCATCTTCCCCTACTTTCTCCGAAAAAACTAACAGTTGACGAGTTTGGCAAACTTAGTGTTTTATAAATGAAAATTGTAGACATACAGAAAGTAACAAGGGTAAAGAAAGGGTATTCAGCCTCGCACCGTTACTGACTCCCGACTTAAAAGTTTTGAAGAATTGGTATATGCGTATTTAGCGCTTGACCATATCTAAAGGAAACATTTTCCTAACCTAACACCTTTCCAAGATATCAAAAAGTAGCTAAACTAGAATTGTAACCTGATTTCTATTCCAGAGGTAACTTTGAAGTCTTTAACCGGCCTATATGCTTAAGGATGGCCGGCGTTTACCCCCCCCCCCCCCCGCGGAAAATAAGTTTCCAAATTTGAGAATTTCATTTGTTTTTTTTTATTTCCGTAGGGGGAAGGAATTTTGGTACTTGTGTATTATACACCACTCACTCAAGTTTACGCTGTGTAAAACTCGAGAACAAACCGGTTTCTATGTTAGTTTTTTTTTCAGCTTAGCGTGAGACAAGACAAAGAGAAGTGACAGAATATATGGGAAATATATATTTTGGGCTATATATTTGCACATAAGGGGAGGGGGGTAAAGTATTTGGACTGTTTGAAGTCAAAAAAAAAAATTTCTAGGTAAGGCCACTAAAAAATTACAGAAAATAGCGAGGTATCTGGAAATTTTGTTAACTAAAAAAAAAAAAAAAATCCCAGTATAAAGTAAATGTAATTTTTCATTTAGGTGTTTTTTCCAAGTGTTGCGTTTTTTTTTCAATGACCGTTTTTCCAAGCATTAAGCACTATTATTAGGTTGATGAGTTGTTTCATTTAAGTGTTTTATGATGATGGTTGATCAAAGTTTATGTTATTTGTGCCTTTCATTTATATTATTTTACTATGTTCATAGCCGTATATTTCGCTTTAAAAAACACTTCTCTATCTATCTATCCAATAAGCAGAATAATTGTACCAAACACATTTTGCATGCAGACCCGCTATACTTTACCCCCCCCCCCCCCTAATATGCAAATCTATGGCCCAAATTTATTTCTAAAGTAACAAAGAAACTAACGAAAAAAGTGGTGTGTTCTCGAATTTTACACAGCGTAAAATTGAGTGAGTGGCGCATAAAATTCTCAATTTAGAAAGCCTTACTTTCCACGGGGGCTTATTTTCCACGGGGGGGGGGTATTTTCCGCGGGGTTATTTTCGGGAGGGAGGGGGGGGGGGTAAATGTTTACCAAATCATATTATTGAGTTAGGAGTAAAGTGAATACACCATTCGATGCCTTTTTTTATGCTGATTACGAATATAATAATCATTTCTATCGGAAATGAATTTCAGCCCCCCCCCCCTAACCTAACATAACCTACACCCAACCCCCATATGTGCAAATATATATCCTGAATTGACATATATAAGGGAAGGGGGCTAAACATTCGTAGATCAGCATAAAAAAGGCATCGAATGGTATATTCACTTTATTTGAAACTCAATAATATGATTTGGTAAAAATTTAACCGGGGGAGGTATTTTCCGCGGTTTAGGGGGAGTGAATTGCTACAAAAGCGAATTTAAAGATAAAAAAGAGGTAAATTTTTTGTTATTCGCCCCCACTTCACCTCCCTAATGTGCAAATATATACCCTGAAATGGTATATATAGGGGTAGGGGTAAAATTCATTTCCGACAAAAATGATTATTATATTTGGAAAGAGCATAAAAAGGCATCGAGTAGTATGTTTTACTTTTTTCGCAAGTCAATAATATGAATAACGAAATATTTTCCAAAGCATGTCCCGGGAAGGTCTTTTGAAGTACCTACCTCCACTCTTCCTCCCTCTAGAGGGTCCTGAAATTTGCCTAAATGACAGGTACCTGTTGAAATTTTGACCAAACAACATTTTACCATAATTTTCAGTTATCAGTTTCTTTTTCTCTGGCTTTAGTTCTGAAAATACAATTCCTGTTTCTAGAGTAAAATTTTAAGCCATATGAATGTTGTTTTTTTCAAAAGTTAGGAAACGTATTTGCATTTTACCCCCACCCATATTTATACAATCCAGGGTATATATTTGCACATTAGGGGGGTGGGGGTAAATTTTGTTTCTGAAGTAAATGAGAGGTAAGTTTAAACTTTCCCCCCGCCCTTCTAATGTGCAAATATATACCCTGAATTGGTATATATAAGGGTGGGGGCTAAAATTCATTTCCGACAAAAATGATTATTATATTCGTAAAGAGCATAAAAAAGGCATCTACTGGTGTATTCACTTTATTCCTAACTCAATATGATTTGGTAAATATTTACCCAGAAATGTTTAATAAAGCTGTTTTTTCAGCCGAAATACAAGGCCATATACCATTAAAACAGAAATCACTTACTTTGTTCCTTACCGTTCGAACCTGACTGTCTAAGTCTAACGACTACAATTCAACTGAAAAAATACTATCTGAACGATGTTCAGAACTTGCAACCAAATGAAATATATCTTATCTGTATTGAAGCAAGGTTTGAATATTGAAAGAGGGTAAACTGATATATCACGCTTCAAGCTGTATTTCGATGATTCGCAAAGGGCATTGCACTGGGTAAAGTACACGTGAAACATGTAAGTAAAACAAGTTAGCGGCTTGGAGGGACGAAAGTTAGCGTGCAGACGTCATCTGAGGGGGGTCTAGAGGGACTGTTCTCCTAAGGAAAATAAACAATAAACTACAGAAATTCAATATTTTGAAATACCTTGAATTTTAGTGATTTTGGTACATATGTCTTATAGCCACCACACTCATGTTGTGTCGAGAAGTGAAGTTTGGTTAAAGCTAATGATATAAAACAAAATATGATGAAAATATAATAGTTTAGTAACCAAATTATGGAAACTAACAACAAAGAATTATGGAAGGGGGCCGCCCAGAGCGCATTATATTAAATACGTAACCTAAACTAACCTAACCAAATACCAATTAAATATTTAATTGAAATATAGCTACAGTGTAGTCCCACCGAGCCGAAGCTAATTGGGTAATTTCCCATTATATGGGCCTTTCTAAAAGTCAAATTTGTGTTATTGCTAATGAAATAAAATAAAATAGGATGAATATATAATAGTTTATAAACAAATTTGGACTGCCATATTTGCACATTAGGGGGGGGAGGCGGGGGTAAAGCATAGCATATGTTAAATACGTAACCTAACCTAACCTAGGTACCCTTTTCTCCCCCATAAACCCCAAAAAACAACAGTTTAAATATCGTAAACACATTGAAAACCACGCTAAGCATTACATTACTGTATAGCGATGTCTTGAATTTACCCGTCAAAAAGGGGTTTTTCGTGACTGGTTTCCCTGTAAAGTCCCATATAATGGAATAGGCTCTTTCGATCAGAAATTAAAAATTATTGTGGTCCGATTTAAGATTCGAAAGGGATCAGAAGGTAATCAGCTACTTTCCATTCCATTTTTAGTTACCCCCCCCCCCTAAAGATTTCGAGGTACCTCTTTTGGTTATAATAGTCGAAAGGTCAAATAATTTTGCCTTTGGAGATAACATGAGCCCCTGGGGTAGTCAAAGTGGCGTTTCAGTAATATCTCAGGAACGGTTAAGGGTATTAAGATGAAAATTTCAGGGCATGTTGAGGGGGATGTTGAACTAACCAAATCACACTATGCATACTACTAAAGAATGGTGCTGCTACTGTTGCTACACAGTAATACTACTGCTATCTTCGTATTGGCTACTACTACTAGCTGCAAATACTACTGCTACTTGTGAGTGCAACTACTTGCAACTGCTACTATTAGTTACAAGTGCTGCTTACTAGTTGCGACTACTACTAACTGCAACTACCACTACAACTTGCGACTACTACTAACTGAAACTACCACTACTACTTGCGAATACTACTAACTGCAACTACCACTACTACTTGCGACTACTACTAACTGCAACTACCACTACTACTTGCGAATACTACTAACTGCAACTACCACTACAACTTGCGACTACTACTAACTGAAACTACCACTACTACTTGCGAATACTACTAACTGCAACTACCACTACTACTTGCGAATACTACTAACTGCAACTACCACTACAACTTGCGACTACTACTAACTGAAACTACCACTACTACTTGCGACTTCTGACTTCTGAGTAGGTGCCTTCCACGGAACACAATTGTATGGCCCTGATGTCCCGCTCAGAAATTTTAGGGATACTTGTGTACATCATTAGGCGCGGAGGCTGCAGAGTTCGAGGCACTGACGTCTTTACTTTCTTTAAGGCCGGTAGCCCTCTTCCCTCTCTAACAAACTCATATCCTTAGAACTGACGGTAAGGTATGTTATGTAGGTGTGGACAATTTTGCTTTAAGTCCAATTAATATTTCAATGATAAAAACCTACCTGTTTGGCAAAGCCAAATTCTTTCTTCAGAAGTTACGATGGCAAAATATTTAAAGTCACATTGGAAATATTAAAACAAATTGGATTGTCATATTCAACTTAATAGTGTTGACTTAGTAAAGAGTGATCTGTCCACTATGCTTTTTTTGAGCCTCGTTATTTAAAAGGGATTGTTGATTGTTGTCGAAATAGATTGGTGTCCAGAAAATAGTCTGGACACAGTTCAGATATATAAGGATTGAAACGATTCCGTTTCTGAAAAATTAAATGGATCTTTTTTGTATATTTTTAACTATTCTAGCCCCAGGGAATTTTTTCGCTCTTGGAAACATGATGGACTAGACCAGAGGTTGGCATAATGTACTGCTACTGAGGTAAATGTGGCTATTTGGCTCCTTTATTGCGGCTCAGGTACAAATTTCCGCAAACAGATGATCAAGATATTGGCTGTTTGCCGACTGTGTTACAAATGGTACGGGGGGAGTCTGTGCTTTTCATCATGTCTGACTGGCTGAAACCAGAAGAAGTACCACCAATATAATTGTTCATACCTTAAAAATAGGGAAGGAAGGAATCTACTGTTGAAGGCTTTGCAGGTCCAAATTCGGATTATAGATCTATTTTTGAAGGTTGGACTAACCAAACGAGGCTTACGCTCTGAGGGGAAGGGAGGGGTTGAAAAGGGGATATATGGTTGAAAAATTTTGCTAAGCCCTAATTTTTGTTGCAAATCCCTTCCTCAAAGTTGTATTTATCTAGATCAACAATCTTCCAGAAGAACAAAAAGTCCCTAAAAATTTTTGCCCTAAAATAAGTGCACGGAAAATAAACATACTATTTGATTTTTCCAGGAAACAATATTTTTCAATTCAAAGACATGAAACAAAAGTATTTACTCTTTTATAAAGACCATGACGTGTAGGAACACCACCGTTGAAACCCCCCCCCCAGTCAAATGTATAAAAATTGGCATAATTATAGTTTATTCTCGCTTTAGCGCTCTTTTGCTAGCTCGGATACCTTAATATCAACTCCTAATGTGCACTTAATAGCCTGAATCGTATATATGAAATGAATTTTTCATTATTTTGACAAACTGCTAAATTAATTTGAAGAAAAGAATGAATTAAGGAGAATTCAGTGGATATATATACAGATTAGGATATATATTTACATATAGGGGGAGGGGTGGTATAAATCATTTACGACACTAGGGAATGTTCTATTTGGATTCAGGAAGAAGTTCTGATTCTAAAGGTATGTATATATTTCTTATTTGTCTTGTTAGTGAGTAAATCAGAAAATATCCCGAAAAGTCTATGAAGTCTTTAACCGGTCTATATGCTTAAGGGTGGCCGGAGTTTACCCCCCCCCCCCGCAGAAAATAAGACTTTCCAAATTTGGGAATTTTATTTGAGTTTTTTTTATTTCCGTAGGGGGAAGGAATTTTGAACAGTATAAAGTAAATGCAATGTTTCATTTAAGTGTTTTTTTCCATGTGTTGTGTTTTTTTTTTTCAATGACCGTTTGTCCAAGTATTAAGTACTATTATTAGGTTAATGTATTGTATCATTTAAGTGTTTTATGATGATCGCTGATCTAAGTTTATGTTATTTGTGCCTTGGCTATATGTTACTTGGCTATAAAATATACTTCTCTATCTGTCTATCTAATATGTAGAATACTTGTACCAAACACATTTTGCATGCAGACCCGCTATACTTTACCCCCCCCCCCCCCCCCGTAATATGCAAATCTATATCCCAAATTTATTTATAAAGTAACAAAGAAACTAACGTAAAAACTGGTGTGTTCCCGAATTTTACACAGCGTAATGTTGAATGAGTGGCTCATAATACACAAGTAACAAAATTCCCCCCCCCCTATGGAAATAAAAAAATAAAACTCAAATAAAATTCTCGAATTTGGAAAACCTTATAAATTGGGATTAAGCAAAGTTCTGAAGCTGAAAACATTTGTGTTGTACTTCATTTAAGCAGATCTATTTTGCAAGGCTTCACTTTTATAACAAACGGATTTTTAAGGTCAGGACCCTCTAGAGGGAGGAGTGGAGGTAGGTAGCCTACTTCAAAATACCTTCCCGGGACATAATTTAGCCTGTAGACCCATCCCCTAAAGTTTCATTTTGTAGCCAAACCCCTTTCCAAGATAGTCAAAAATAGAATTTTACCCAGAAATATAAATTTTTCGTTGTTCATAGCCTATTATTGACTTACGAATAAAGTAAACTTACCACTCGATGCCTTTTTTCTCTTTCCGAATATAATACAGGTAAGTTTAAATTCCCCCCCCCCCCCTAATGTGCAAATATATATCCTGAATTGGTATATATAGGGATTGTGGTAAAATTCATTTCCCAAAAAAAAATGATTATCATAGCCTATTTGGACAGAGCATAAGAAAAGGCATCGAGTGGTATGTTTACTTTATTCATAAGTCATTAATATGAACAACGAAAATTTACCCAGGAATGTTTAATAAAGCAGTTTTTCAACCACAATACAAAGCCATTTACCATTAAAACATAAATCACTTACTTCGTTCCTTTCTTCTGGAACCTAATTGTCCAACCACTACGGTTCAACTGAAAAACATACGTTATCTGAAAGATGTTCAAAACTTGCAATGGAATGAAATATATCTTATCTGTATTGAAGCCAGGGTTGAATATTGAAAGAAAATAGGGTAAACTGATATATCACGCTTTCAGCTGTATTTCGTTGATTCGCAAAGGGCATTGCACCAGGTAAAAGTACACATGAAGCATGTATGTAGAACAAGTGAGCGGCTTGGAGGGACGAAAGTTAGCGTGAAGACGTCATTTGAGAGGGTCTAGAGGGACTATTCTCCTAAGGAAAATAAATAAAAAACTACAGAAACTTAATATTTTGAAATACCTTGAATTTTAGGAATTTTGGTCCACATGTCTTATAGCCACCACACTCAAGTTCTGTCGAGAAGTGAAGTTTAGTTAATGCTAATGAAATAAAACAAAATATGATGGAAATATAATAGTTTAGTAACAAAATTATGGAAACTGTAACAATTATGGACATACTCATATTCTTAGAACTGACGGTAAGGTACGTTATGTAGGTGTGGAAAATTTTGCTTTAAAAAAAACTGTAAGTCCGATTAATATTTCAATGATAAAAACCTACCTGTTTGGCAAAACCAAAATCTTTCTTCAGAAGTTAGGATGGCAAAATATTAGAGTCACATTGGAAATATTGAAACAAATTGGAAATATTGAAACAAATTGGATTGCCATATTCAACTTAATAGTGTTGACTTAGTCAGGAGTGATCTGTCCACTACGCTTTTTTTCAGCCTCGTTATTTAAAAGGGATTGTTGATTGTTGTCGAAATAGATTGGTGTCCGGGAAACTGTCCAGGAAATAGTCTGGACACAGTTCAGATATATAAGGATTTAAATGATTCCGTTTCTGAAAAATAAAATGGATCTTTTTTGTATATTTTAACTATTCTAGCCCCTGGGAATTTTTTGCTCTTGGAAACATGATGGACTACACCAGGGGTTGGCATAATGTACTGCTACTGAGGTAAATGTGGCTATTTTGCTCCTTTATTGCGGCTCAGGTACAAATTTTCGCAAACAGATGATCAAGATATTGGTTGTTTGCCGACTGTGTTATAAATGGTACGGGGGGAGTCTGTGATTTTCATCATGTCTGACTGGCTGAGACCAGAAGAAGTACCACCAATATAATTGTTCATACCTTAAAAATAGGGAAGGAAGGGATCTAATGTTGAAGCCTTTGCAGGTCCAAATTTGGATTATAGATCTATTTCTGAAGGTTGGACTAACCAAACGAGGCTTACGCTCTGAGGGGAAGGGAGTGTTGAAAAGGGGATATATGGTTGAAAAATTTTGCTAAGCCCTAATTTTTGTTGCAAATCCCCTCCTCAAAATTGTAGTTATCTAGATCAACAATCTTCCAAAAGGACAAAAAGTCCCTAAAAAATTTTGCCCTAAAATAAATGCACGGAAAATAAACATACTATTTGATTTTTCCAGGAAACAATATTTTTCAATTCAATGACATGAAACAAAAGTATTTACCCTTTTAAAAAGACCATGACGTGTAGGAACACCACCGTTGAACCCCCCCCCCCCCCCCCAGTCAAATGCATAAAAAATTGGCAGAATTATAGTTTATCCTCGCTTTAGCGCTTTTTCGCTAGCTCGGATACCCTAATATCACCCCCTAATGTGCACGTATATAACCCGAATCTTATGTATGAAATGAATTTTTCATTATTTTGACAAACTGTTAAATCAATTTGAAGAAGAGAGTGAATTACGGAGAATTCAGTGCATATGTACAAATCAGTGTATATATTTGCATATAGCGGGGAGGGGTGGTTATAAATCATTTACGACACTAGGGAATGTTCTATTTGGATTCGGGAGGAAATTCTGATTCTAAAGGTGTGTGTATTTCTTATCTATCTTGTTAGTGAGTAAATCGGAAAAAATACACCTTGGTTCCAGCTTTTCGGCTGCATAAAATCATCCCTGCAGGTCTCTACTCTTAAAATTAAATTCGAAAAAAAAAACAAGTTTTTTCAAATAAAAGTAAGGAGCAACATTAAAACTTGAAACTAATAGAAAATATTACGTATATGAAGGGGTGCCCCCTCCTCAACACCTCACTCTTTACACTAAAGTTTTTTAGTGCTTTTAAAAAAGCTTTTTATTGTTCTAATTAAACAACCCCTTGTGTTTCAGGAGTGTTTCTTAAAGAATTGGGTTCTTAAAGAATTAGTGTCAAGAGCGAGGTGTTGGGAAGGGGGCAAACCCCTTCATTTACGTAATAATTTCTGTTTGTTTTAAGGTTTTGTGTTGCTCCTTACTTTCAGTTGAACAGACTTGTTTTTTAAAATTTACTTTCTGATCGTTTTTTTAAATAATGCAAGGAAATCTGGCCCCACCTCCACGGAGGAATCCCCTTCTCCACGGAAATATCCTCTAGACACCTCAATGCCGGTAAAAATTTATCCCGGACAATTACCTTTAACAACTTCACTCGTAAAATTGAGACGTCTAATGACTACAATTCAACTGAAAAAATACTATCTGAACGATGTTCAGAACTTGCAACGGAATGAAATATATCTTATCTGTATTGAAGCAAGGTTTGAATATTGGATGAGGGTAAACTGATATATCGCGCTTCAAGCTGTATTTCGATGATTCGCAAAGGGCATTGCACTGGGTAAAAGTACACATGAAACATGTAAGTAAAGCAAGTTAGCGGCTTGGAGGGACGAAAGTTAGCGTGCAGACGTCATCTGAGGGGGTCTAGAGGGACTGTTCTCCTAAGGAAAATAAACAATAAACTACAGAAATTCAATATTTTGAAATACCTTGAATTTTAGGGATTTTGGTACATATGTCTTATAGCCACCACACTCATGTTGTGTCGAGAAGTGAAGTTTGGTTAAAGCTAATGATATAAAACAAAATATGATGAAAATATAATAGTTTAGTAACCAAATTATGGAAACTACAACAAAGAATTATGGAAGGGGGCCGCCCAGAGCACATTATATTAAATACGTAACCTAAACTAACCTAACCAAAATACCAATTAAATATTTAATTGAAATATAGCTACAGTGTAGTCCCACCGAGCCGAAGCTAATTGGGTAATTTCCCATTATATGGGCCTTTCTAAAAAGTCAAGTTTTGTTATTGCTAATGAAATAAAATAAAATAGGATGAATATATAATAGTTTAGAAACAAATTTGGGCTATATATTTGCACATTAGGGGGGGGGGTGGGGGGTAAAGCATAGCATATATTAAATACGTAACCTAACCTAACCTAGGTACCTTTTTCTCCCCCATAAACCCCAAAAAACAACAGTTTAAATATCGTAAACACATTGAAAACCACGCTAAGCATTGCATTACTGTATAGCGATGTCATGAATTTACCCGTCAAAAAGGGGTTTTTCGTGACTGGTTTCCCAGTAAAGTCCCATAGAATATAGGCTCTTTCGATCAGAAATTAAAAATTCTAGTGTCCGATTTAAGATTCGAAAGGGATCAGAAGGTAATCAGCTACTTTCCATTCCATTTTTAGTTACCCCCCCCCCCTAAAGACATCCAATCATAACTTTCGAGGTACCTATTTTGGTTATAATAGTCGAAAGGTCAAATAATTTTGCCTTTGGAGATAACATGAGCCCCTGGGGTAGTCAAAGTGGCGTTTCAGCAATATCTCAGGAACGGTTAAGGGTATTAAGATGAAAATTTCAGGGCATGTTGAGGGTGATGTTGAACTAACCAAATCACACTATGCATAGTACTACTAAAGAATGGTACTGCTACTGTTGCTACACAGTAATACTACTGCTATCTTCGTATTGGCTACTACTACTAGCTGCAAATACTACTGCTACTTGTGAGTGCAACTACTTGCAACTGCTACTATTAGTTACAAGTGCTGCTTACTAGTTGCGACTACTACTAACTGCAACTACCACTACTACTTGCGACTACTACTAACTGCAACTACCACTACTACTTGCGACTACTACTAACTGCAACTACCACTACTACTTGCGACTACTACTAACTGCAACTACCACTACTACTTGCGACTTGTGACTTCTGAGTAGGTGCATATTTTTAACCTTCCACGGAACACAATTGTATGGCCCTGGTGTCCCGCTCAGAAATTTTAGGGATACTTGTGTACATCATTAGGCGCGGAGGCTGCAGAGTTCGAGGCACCGACGTCTTTACTTTCTTTAAGGCCGGTAGCCCTCTTCCCTCTCTAACATACTCATATCCTTAGAACTGACGGTAAGGTATGTTATGTAGGTGTGGAAAATTTTGCTTTAAAAAAAACTAAGTCCAATTAATATTTCAATGATAAAAACCTACCTGTTTGGCAAAGCCAAACTCTTTCTTCAGAAGTTAGGATGGCAAAATATTAAAGTCACATTGGAAATATTAAAACAAATTGGATTGTCATATTCAACTTAATAGTGTTGACTTAGTAAAGAGTGATCTGTCCACTATGCTTTTTTTGAGCCTCGTTATTTAAAAGGGATTGTTGATTGTTGTCGAAATAGATTGGTGTCCAGAAAATAGTCTGGACACAGTTCAGATATATAAGGATTGAAACGATTTCGTTTCTGAAAAATTAAATGGATCTTTTTTGTATATTTTAACTATTCTAGCCCCAGGGAATTTTTTCGCTCTTGGAAACATGATGGACTAGACCAGAGGTTGGCATAATGTACTGCTACTGAGGTAAATGTGGCTATTTGGCTCCTTTATTGCGGCTCAGGTACAAATTTTCGCAAACAGATGATCAAGATATTGGCTGTTTGCCGACTGTGTTACAAATGGTACGGGGGGAGTCTGTGCTTTTCATCATGTCTGACTGGCTGAAACCAGAAGAAGTACCACCAATATAATTGTTCATACCTTAAAAATAGGGAAGGAAGGAATCTAATGTTGAAGCCTTTGCAGGTCCAAATTCGGATTATAGATCTATTTTTGAAGGTTGGACTAACCAAACGAGGCTTACGCTCTGAGGGGAAGGGAGGGGTTGAAAGGGGATATATGGTTGAAAAAATTTGCTAAGCCCTAATTTTTGTTGCAAATCCCTTCCTCAAAGTTGTATTTATGTAGATCAACAATCTTCCAGAAGAACAAAAAGTCCCTAAAAATTTTTGCCCTAAAATAAGTGCACGGAAAATAAACATACTATTTGATTTTTCCAGGAAACAATATTTTTCAATTCAAAGACATGAAACAAAAGTATTTACCCTTTTATAAAGACCATGACGTGTAGGAACACCACCGTTGAACCCCCCCCCAGAAAATAAGGCCGGAGTTTACCCCCCCCCCCCCGCGGAAAATAAGACTTTCCAAATTTGAGAATTTTATTTGAGTTTTTTTTTATTTCCGTAGGGGGAAGGAATTTCGGTACTTGTGTATTATACACCACTCACTCAAGTTTACGCTGTGTAAAACTCGAGAACAAACCGGTTTCTATATTACGTTTTTTTTCAGCTTAGCGTGAGACAAGACACAAAGAAGTTACAGAATATATGGGAAATATATAATTTGGGCTATAATTATTAGCACATGAGCGGTGGGGGTAAAGTATTTCGACAGTTTGAAGTCAGAAAACAATTCTTTCTAGGCATGGCCACAAAAAATTACAGAAGAATAGCGAGGTATCTGGAAATTTTGCTAACTAAAAAAAAAAAAAAAAATCATTTAAGTGTTTTTTCCATGTGTTGTGTTTTTTTTTTCAATGACCGTTTGTCCAAGTATTAAGTACTATTATTAGGTTAATGTATTGTTTCATTTAAGTGTTTTATGATGATCGCTGATCTAAGTTTATGTTATTTGTGCCTTGGCTATATGTTACTTGGCTATAAAATATACTTCTCTATCTATCTATCTAATATGCAGAATACTTGTACCAAACACATTTTGCATGCAGACCCGCTATACTTTACCCCCCCCCCCCCTAATATGCAAATCTATATCCCAAATTTATTTATAAAGTAACAAAGAAACTAACGTAAAAACTGGTGTGTTCCCGAATTTTACACAGCGTTAAATTGAATGAGTGGCTCATAATACACAAGTACCAAAATTCCCCCCCCCCCCTACGGAAATGAAAAAATAAAACTCAAATAAAATTCTCGAATTTGGAAAACCTTATAAATTGGGATTAAGCAAAGTTCTGAAGCTGAAAACATTTGTGTTGTGCTTCATTTAAGCAGATCTATTTGCAAGGCTTCACTTTTATAACAAACAGATTTTTAAAGGTCAGGACCCTCTAGAGGGAGGAGTGGAGGTAGGTAGCCTACTTCAAAATACCTTCCCGGGACATAATTTAGCCTGTAAACCCATCCCCTAAAGTTTCATTTTCTAGCCCAACCCCTTTCCAAGATAGTCAAAAATAGAATTTTACCCAGAAATGGGTAAATTTTTCGTTGTTCATAGCCTATTATTGACTTACGAATAAAGTAAACTTACCACTCGATGCCTTTTTTATGCTCTTTCCGAATATAATACAGGTAAGTTTAAACTCCCCCCCCCTAATGTGCAAATATATATCCTGAATTGGTATATATAGGGATTGTGGTAAAATTCATTTCCAAAAAAAAAATGATTATCATAGCCTATTTGGAAAGAGCACAAGAAAAGGCATCGAGTGGTATGTTTACTTTATTCATGAGTCATTAATATGAACAACGAAAATTTACCCAGGAATGTTTAATAAAGCAGTTTTTCAACCACAATACAAAGCCATTTACCATTAAAACATAAATCACTTACTTTGTTCCTTTCTTCTGGAACCTAACTGTCAAACCACTACAATTCAACTGAAAAACATACCTTATCTGAAAGATGTTCAAAACTTGCAATCGAATGAAATATATCTTATCTGTATTGAAGCAAGGTTTGAATATTGAAAGAAAATAGCGTAAACTGATATATCACGCTTTCAGCTGTATTTCGTTGATTCGCAAAGGGCATTGCACCAGGTAAAAGTACACATGAAGCATGTATGTAGAACAAGTGAGCGGCTTGGAGGGACGAAAGTTAGCGTGAAGACGTCATTTGAGAGGGTCTAGAGGGACTATTCTCCTAAGGAAAATAAATAAAAAACTACAGAAACTTAATATTTTGAAATACCTTGAATTTTAGGAATTTTGGTCCACATGTCTTATAGCCACCACACTCAAGTTCTGTCGAGAAGTGAAGTTTAGTTAATGCTAATGAAATAAAACAAAATATGATGGAAATATAATAGTTTAGTAACAAAACTATGGAAACTGTAACAATTATGGACATACTCATATTCTTAGAACTGACGGTAAGGTACGTTATGTAGGTGTGGAAAATTTTGCTTTAAAAAAAACTGTAAGTCCGATTAATATTTCAATGATAAAAACCTACCTGTTTGGCAAAACCAAAATCTTTCTTCAGAAGTTAGGATGGCAAAATATTAAAGTCACATTGGAAATATTGAAACAAATTGGATTGCCATATTCAACTTAATAGTGTTGACTTAGTAAGGAGTGATCTGTCCACTATGCTTTTTCTCAGCCTCGTTATTTAAAAGGGATTGTTGATTGTTGTCGAAATAGATTGGTGTCCGGGAAACTGTCCAGGAAATAGTCTGGACACAGTTCAGATATATAAGGATTTAAATGATTCCGTTTCTGAAAAATAAAATGGATCTTTTTTGTATATTTTAACTATTCTAGCCCCTGGGAATTTTTGCTCTTGGAAACATGATGGACTAGACCAGGGGTTGGCATAATGTACTGCTACTGAGGTAAATGTGGCTATTTGGCTCCTTTATTGCGGCTCAGGTACAAATTTTCGCAAACAGATGATCAAGATATTGGTTGTTTTGCCGACTGTTTTACAAATGGTACGGGGGGAGTCTATGCTTTTCATCATGTCTGACTGGCTGAGACCAGAAGAAGTACCACCAATATAATTATTCATACCTTAAAAATAGGGAAGGAAGGGATCTAATGTTGAAGCCTTTGTTGGTCCAAATTTGGATTATAGATCTATTTCTGAAGGTTGGACTAACCAAACGAGGCTTACGCTCTGAGGGGAAGGGAGTGTTGAAAAGGGGATATATGGTTGAAAAATTTTGCTAAGCCCTAATTTTTGTTGCAAATCCCCTCCTCAAAATTGTAGTTATCTAGATCAACAATCTTCCAAAAGGACAAAAAGTCCCTAAAAAATTTTGCCCTAAAATAAATGCACGGAAAATAAAACATACTATTTGATTTTTCCAGGAAACAATAATTTTCAATTCAATGACATGAAACAAAAGTATTTACCCTTTTAAAAAGACCATGACGTGTAGGAACACCACCGTTGACCCCCCCCCCTCCCTCAGTCAAATGCATAAAAATTGGCAGAATTATAGTTTATCCTCGCTTTGGCGCTTTTTCGCTAGCTCGGATACCCTAATATCACCCCCTAATGTGCACGTATATAACCTGAATCTTATGTATGAAATGAATTTTTCATTATTTTGACAAACTGTTAAATCAATTTGAAGAAAAGAGTGAATTACGGAGAATTCAGTGCATATGTACAAATCAGTGTATATATTTGCATATAGCGGGGAGGGGTGGTATAAATCATTTACGACACTAGGAAATGTTCTATTTGGATTCGGGAGGAAATTCTGATTCTAAAGGTGTGTGTATTTCTTATCTATCTTGTTAGTGAGTAAATCGGAAAAAATACACCTTGGTTCCAGCTTTTCGGCTGCATAAAATCATCCCTGCAGCTCTCTACTCTTAAAATTAAATTTGAAAAAAAAACAAGTTTTTTCAAATAAAAGTAAGGAGCAACATTAAAACTTGAAAACTAATAGAAAATATTACGTATATGAAGGGGTGCCCCCTCCTCAACACCTCACTCTTTACACTAAGTTTTTTAGTGCTTTTAAAAAAGCTTTTTATTGTTCTAATTAAACAACCCCTTGTGTTTCAGGAGTGCTTCTTAAAGAATTGGGTTCTTAAAGAATTAGTGTCAAGAGCGAGGTATTGGGAAGGGGGCAAACCCCTTCATTTACATAATAATTTCTGTTTGTTTTAAGTTTTTGTGTTGCTCCTTACTTTCAGTTGAACAGACTTGTTTTTTAAAATTTACTTTCTGATCGTTTTTTAAATAATGCAAGGAAATCTGGCCCCACCTCCACGGAGGAATCCCCTTCTCCACGGAAATATCCTCTAGACACCTCAATGCCGGTACAAATTTATCCCGGACAATTACCTTTAACAACTTCACTCGTAAAATTGAGACGGAAAAGAGAAAGCAAGACATACAAAAAAAAATTATATGAATTCTGGAAAATTCCTCCGGTTTATAATTTCCACTGACAAGTTCACGCCCAGGAAACTTACCGTCTCATGGAAAATTCCCAAGTCGGAAAACCCCCCAGCGGAAAATTTGTCCCACCCCAACCCAATAATGTATACATACTTCCCAATAACTAATACTATACGTAAGCAATGGGCAAATTTTATAACTTAGAGACCTTTCCCCCGAGGCTCTGGGGGGATCATATTATATCCAAGGACATAGTTATTGGTCCATTCAACTATAATGAACAAAATGGCTCTCTCTAAATTTTGATCATACAATTTTGCGGAAAAAGGGGTGAGGGAGGGGGCCTAGTTGCCCTCCAATCTTTTTGGTAAATTAAAAAAGGCACTAGAATTTTTAACTTCCGTTCGAATAAGCCCCTTTTACGACGTTCTAGGGCCAATTGGTCGATACGATCACCCTTGGAAAAAAAAAAAATTAAACGCGCATCCGTGATCTTTCTTTTGGCAAAAAATACAAAATTTCACATTTTTGCGGGTAGGAGCTTCAAACTTCTACAGTAGGGTTCTCTGATCAGTGGCGGATCCAGGGGAGGGGGTGTGAAAGGGGCAAGCTCCCCCTAGCGTAGTCTAAAGTAGTGTAACTTACTTAATTAACTCAAGTTTGCGTTAATTAAACTTGCTCCTAACGCAAGTTTATCGGTTCAACCTATTTTGCGCCCCACCCTCCCCTAAACTTTTTTATCGGATCAACCTATTTTGTCCCCCCCCTAAAAAAATCCTGGATCTGCTCCTGTCTCTGATACGCTGAATCAGAGATTCTATGACTTTTAGGGGGTGTTTCCTCCTTTTTTTCAAAAACCAGGCACATTTTCTCAGGCTCGAAGCCTTTGATGGGTATAATTAAACTTAATGTAACTTAAATATTTGAAATCAGCATAATAGGCCGATTCTTTTTATATATATTTGATATAAAAATAACATTTTTTAGATTTTCGTTTGCTATTGAGCCGGGTCGCTCCTTATTCTAACGAAAAATTATTATTCTCTTATTTAAATAACAAATTCTCTTACTTTAGTTACTAAAGTTCAGAAAAAATTAGTTTACATTTTTTTTTTATTAAAATAATAATTGGGAGAACAGAATTCAAACACAAGTGAGAATAGGATAAAGGATTGGTTGTTAGACCGCGGTCGTTTTCAGGGAGTAGGGGTTATGTACTTCTACTGAATGGTAGAAGTACTACAAACAAGAGTATGGTTACTGCCTGTTTCTCTAACGGTAAAAGTATAAGACTTACTGCGTATTGGGCGCTTTACTAAAAGGAATTATATTACAAATATTTTCTTTTGTTCTTATTACAACATTGAAAATAAAATGAAAATTGCAGTGAAACGAGACCAGGATTTACTAATAGACCCACTAGGCCCTGCAGTTTCCACTATTCCCAAAGCTTTGGGGATTTCTCTGAAAATCTTGCAAAAACGGAACGGCAAAAACGCTTGGGCCTAGAGGCGTCAAAGCTTTAAATCCGGCCTGGGTGAAAAAATATCTTGAGCTGGTGAGCTTTCAGCAATTAATATCATTATATATCCAATATTCAGTTTAATTTTTTAGTTCTTAGCAAAACCAAGAATTTATTTTAGAATAAAAAAATAATATTTTGAAATATGGAATTATGAAAAACTTCAAACTTTGGCAATCACAAACGAACAGAAATTAATTTTTTAAAACTTTCAGAAAAAGAAGTTTTCTAAAGAAAAGTAAAGGCCATATTAGTTGAGTGCTAATATGGAATTCTATAGCAGCTCTACACCTTTTCAAAGAGTCAGTACTCCCTCACACAGTTTGACGTAGACATTTTTTTTTTTAAAGCACGTTCCTTAGTACCTCACCATGCTATTTGCTTGAGGCCATAGGAACCATGATTTGGGGAGATTACGTTCCTTGGCACCATTTCAGAGCATGTACTCATGGATACCTTTCCAAGCAAGGTGATTAAACACGCTTTTACAATCAGAATTGTTTGATTGACATTTGCAAAAAAGGGGTAATTAGTGATTAGATAATTTTTTAACATGAAATCTCTGAATAAAATATTTTTGGAGGGATGGGATGATGGGAGCGAGGTGTCTTAGAGTACTTATAATGGTGTTATTTGGGGAGATTACGTTCATTGGCACCTTTTCAGAGCATGTACTCATGAATACCTTTCCAAGCAATGTGATTGAACACGCTTTTACAATCGGAATTGTTTGATTGACAACTGTTTTTCGAGCCAAAAACAGACTAAAGTTTCAGATTTGAACCAGAGAATTGTATTTTCCATAATTTTCTTACAAAAACTAGAGTTTACGGCCAAAAACCCTTATTAGCTCAGATTTTATAGAAATAGTTTTATTTTTCGATCCGAAAATAGACTAAACTTTCAGATTTGAACCAGAGAATTGTATTTTCCATAATTTTCTTACAAAAACTAGAGTTTACGACCAAAAACCCTTATTAGCTCAGATTTTATAGAAATAGTTTTATTTTTCTATCCGAAAATAGACAAAAGTTTCAGATTTGAACCAGAGAATTGTATTTTCTTGTATTTTCCATAATTTTCTTACAAAAAACTAGAGTTTACAGCCAAAAACCCTTATTAGCTCAGATTTTATAGAAATAGTTTTATTTTTCGATCCGAAAATAGACTAAAGTTTCAGATTTGAACCAGAGAATTGTATTTTCCATAATTTTCTTACAAAAAAATAGAGTTTACGGCCAAAAATCCTTATTAGCTCAGATTTTATAGAAATAGTTTTATTTTTCGATCAGAAAATAGACAAAAGTTTCAGATTTGAACCAGAGAATTGTATTTTCGACAATTTTTTTGAATTTTCCATAATTTTCTTACAAAAAACTAGAGTTTACAGCCAAAAACCCTTATTAGCTCAGATTTTATAGAAATAGTTTTATTTTTCGATCCGAAAATAGACTAAAGTTTCAGATTTGAACCAGAGAATTGTATTTTCCATAATTTTCTTACAAAAAACTAGACTTTTAAAATGGACATTGCAAAAAAAAATTCCCCACCGATTCCAAAACATTGCAAAAAAGTGAGCACTATGAGCGGAGATTCCCCACACAAGTTTGTTTCAACTCCAAGTTTTTCAATCAGACCGTTTTTCGAGCCAAAAATAGACTAAAGTTTCAGATTTGAACACGAAAATTGTATTTTCCATAATTTTCTTACAAAAAACCTAGATTTTACGGCCCAAAACCCTTATTAGCTCAGATTTTATAGAAATAGTTTTATTTTTCTATCCGAAAATAGACGAAAGTTTCAGATTTGAACCAAAGAATTGTATTTTCCATAATTTTCTTACAAAAAACTAGACTTTTAAAATGGACATTGCAAAAAAAAAATTCCCAACCGATTCCAAAACATTGCAAAAAAGTGAGCAGTATGAGCGGAGATTCCCCACACAAGTTTGTTTCAACTCCAAGTTTTTCAATCAGACTGTTTTTCGAGCCAAAAATAGACTAAAGTTTCAGATTTGAACCAGAGAATTGTATTTTCCATAATTTTCTTACAAAAAACTAGAGTTTACGGCTAAAAACCCTTATTAGCTCAGATTTTATAGAAATAGTTTTATTTTTCGATCCGAAAATAGACTAAAGTTTCATATTTGAACCAGAAAATTGTATTTTCCATAATTGTCTTACAAAAAACTAGAGTTTACGGCTAAAAACCCTTATTAGCTCAGATTTTATAGAAATAGTTTTATTTTTCGATCCGAAAATAGACTAAAGTTTCATATTTGAACCAGAGAATTGTATTTTCCATAATTTTCTTACAAAAAACTAGACTTTTAAAATGGACATTGCAAAAAAAAAAATTCCCAACCGATTCCAAAACATTGCAAAAAAGTGAGCAGTATGAGCGGAGATTCCCCACACAAGTTTGTTTCAACTCCATGTTTTTCAACCAGACTGTTTTTCGAGCCAAAAATAGACTAAAGTTTCAGATTTGAAGCAGAGAATTGTATTTTCCATAATTTTCTTACAAAAAACTAGAGTTTACGGCCAAAAACCCTTATTAGCTCAGATTTTATAGAAATAGTTTTATTTTTCGATCCGAAAATAGACTAAACTTTCAGATTTGAACCAGAGAACTGTATTTTCCATAATTTTCTTACAAAAACTAGAGTTTACGGCCAAAAACCCTTATTAGCTCAGATTTTATAGAAATAGTTTTATTTTTCGATCCGAAAATAGACTAAAGGTTCAGATTTGAACCAGAGAATTGTATTTTCCATAATTTTCTTACAAGAAACTAGAGTTTACGGCCAAAAACCCTTATTAGCTCAGATTTTATAGAAATAGTTTTATTTTTCGATCCGAAAATAGACTAAAGTTTCATATTTGAACCAGAGAATTGTATTTTCCATAATTTTCTTACAAAAAACTAGACTTTTAAAATGGACATTGCAAAAAAAAAAAATTCCCAACCGATTCCAAAACATTGCAAAAAAGTGAGCAGTATGAGCGGAGATTCCCCACACAAGTTTGTTTCAACTCCATGTTTTTCAACCAGACTGTTTTTCGAGCCAAAAATAGACTAAAGTTTCAGATTCGAAGCAGAGAATTGTATTTTCCATAATTTTCTTACAAAAAACTAGAGTTTACGGCCAAAAACCCTTATTAGCTCAGATTTTATAGAAATAGTTTTATTTTTCGATCCGAAAATAAACTAAACTTTCAGATTTGAACCAGAGAATTGTATTTTCCATAATTTTCTTACAAAAAACTAGAGTTTACGGCCAAAAACCCTTATTAGCTCAGATTTTATAGAAATAGTTTTATTTTTCGATCCGAAAATAGACTAAAGTTTCAGATTTGAACCAGAGAATTGTATTTTCCATAATTTTCTTACATCTTTGGAAATGGTTAACGATAACAAACATGTTTTCGACCAGATGGGTTTTTGAAAGCACATTCAGCATGACTTGCGCTATTTTTTTTTTTGGAAATTGGCATTTTTGTCTGATAACAGGTACCATTCATTCCGATCATAGCTCTAAAAAAAAGGAGGGATGGGAGCGGGGTGTCTTAGAGTACTTGATTCAGACTTTTACCTTGAGCATCGATGTTGTTAGCAGAATTTCAAAAGGATCGTTTATGAGTGCTGGCGTATCTGATGAAATAATTTAGGTCGTATGATAAATTTAATTTTTTTTTTTAATGCAGTAGTTTTTCAGTAAGGACACTGGATATCCTAAAAGTGTTTGATTCAAACTTTTACCTTGAGCATCGATGTTGTTAGCAGAATTTCAAAAGGATCGTTTATGAGTGCTAGCGTATCTGATGAAATAATTTAGGTTGTATGATAAATTTAATTTTTTTTTTTTTTAATGTAGTAGTTTTTTAGTAAGGACACTCGATATCCTAAAAGTGTTTGATTCAAATTTTTACCTTGAGAATCGGTGTTGTTAGAAGAATTTCAAAAGGATCGTTTATGATAAATTTAATTTTATTTATTTTTTAATGCAGTAATTATTCAATTAGGAAAGTCGATATCCCTATAATGTTTGTTTCAAACTTTTACCTTGAGCATCGATGTTTTTAGCTGAATTTCAAAAGGATCGTTTTTAAGTGTTGGCGTATCTGATGAAATAGTTTAGATCGTATGATAATTTATTTTTTTTAATGCAGTAGTTTTTTAGTAAGGACACTCGATATCCTAAAAGTGTTTGATTCAAACTTTTACCTTGAGCATCGATGTTGTTAGCAGAATTTCAAAAGGATCGCTTATGAGTGCTGGCGTATCTGATGAAATAATTTAGGTCTTATGATAAATTTAATTTTTCTTATTTTTAATGCAGTAGTTTTTTAGTAAGGACACTCGATATCCTAAAAGTGTCTGATTCAAACTTTTACCTTGAGAATTGATGTTGTTAGAAGAATTTCAAAAGGATCATTTATGAGTGCTGGCGTATCTGATGAAATAATTTAGGTTGTATGATCAATTTAGTAAGGACACTCGATATCCTAAAAGTGTCTGATTCAAACTTTTACCTTGAGCATCGATGTTGTTAGCAGAATTTCAAAAGGATCGCTTATGAGTGCTGGCGTATCTGATGAAATAATTTAGGTCGTATGATAAATTTAATTTTTGTTTTTTAATGCAGTAGTTTTTCAGTAAGGACACTTGATATCCTAAAAGTGTTTGATTCAAACTTTTACCTTGAGAATCGATGTTGTTAGAAGAATTTCAAAAGGATCGTTTATGAGTGCTGGCGTATCTGATGAAATAATTTAGGTCGTATGATCAATTTAGTAAGAACACTCGATATCCTAAAGTGTCTGATTCAAACTTTTACCTTGAGCATCGATGTTGTTAGCAGAGTTTCAAAAGGATCGCTTATGAGTGCTGGCGTATTTGATGAAATAATTTAGATCGTATGATAAATTTAATTTATTTTTTTTAATGCAGTAGTTTTTCAGTAAGGACACTCGACATCCTAAAAGTGTTTGATTCAAACTTTTACCTTGACCATCGATGTTGTTAGCAGAATTTCAAAAGGATCGTTTATGAGTGCTAGCGTATCTGATGAAATAATTTAGGTTGTATGATAAATTTAATATTTTTTTTTAATGTTGTATTTTTTAGTAAGGACACTCGATATCCTAAAAGTGTTTGATTCGAACTTATACCTTGAGAATCGATGTTGTTAGAAGAATTTCAAAAGGATCGCTTATGAGTTCTGGCGTATCTGATGAAATAATTTAGGTCGTATGATCAATTTAATTTATTTTTTTTAATGCAGTAGTTTTTTAGTAAAGACACTCGACATGCTAAAAGTGTATGATTCAAACTTTTACCTTGAGCATCGATGTTGTTAGCAGAATTTCAAAAGGATCGCTTATGAGTGCTGGCGTATCTGATGAAATAATTTAGATCGTATGATAAATTTAATTTATTTTTTTAATACAATAGTTTTTCAGTAAGGACACTCGATATCCTAAAAGTGCTTGATTCAAACTTATACCTTGACCATCGATGTTGTTAGCAGAATTTCAAAAGGATCGTTTATGAGTGCTAGCGTATCTGATGAAATAATTTAGGTTGTATGATAAATTTAATTTTTTTTAATGTAGTAGTTTTTTAGTAAGGACACTCGATATCCTAAAAGTGTTTGATTCAAACTTATACCTTGAGAATCGATGTTGTTAGAAGAATTTCAAAAGGATCGTTTATGAGTGCTGGCGTATCTGATGAAATAATT
The DNA here is from genome assembly GCA_027921565.1 of Artemia sinica. NCBI lineage: Eukaryota > Metazoa > Arthropoda > Branchiopoda > Anostraca > Artemiidae > Artemia > Artemia sinica. The sequence continues at coordinate 11,670,651 of CM051263.1, read as the reverse complement.
TAGGTTGTATGATCAATTTAATTTATTTTTTTTAATGCAGTAGTTTTTTAGTAAGGACACTCGACATGCTAAAAGTGTATGATTCAAACTTTTACCTTGACCATCGATGTTGTTAGCAGAATTTCAAAAGGATCGTTCATAAGTGCTGGCGTATCTGATACACACACACATGGCGCGCCACTCTAAGTGAACCTAGATCAACCCAACTTTTTGGATATCTCTCTCACTATGACTCTGTTTGTGTGTCGTGTCTGTGCGTGTGTCGTCTCTATGTGTGTGTCATCTCTGTGGGTTTGTCGTCTCTGTTTTTGTGTCTTCTCTGTATGTTTTCCGTCTCTGTGTGCGTGTGTGTCGCATCTGTGTATGTGTCGTCTCTGTGTATGTGTTTCGTCTCTGTGTTTGTGTGTGTCCTCTCTGTGTCTGTGTTGTCTCTATGTGTGTGTCGTCTGTGTGTGTGTGTGTGTGTGTGTCGTTTCTGTGTGTTTGTCCCCTCTGCGTGTGAGTCATCTCTTTGTGTCTGTCGTCTCGGTGTTTGTCCTCTCTGTTTGTGAGTTGGCTCTATGTGTGTGTCGTCTTTGTGTGTGTGTCGTCTCTTTGTATGTTTCGTATCTGTGTGTGTCGTCTCTTTGTGTGTGTTGTCTCTGTGTGTTTGTCATCTCTGTATGTGTGTGTGTGTTGTCCCTCTATGTGTGTCCTCTCTGTGTGTTTGTCGTCTCTGTGCGTGTGTCGTCTCTATTTGTAAGTCGTCACTTTGTGTGTGTGTCGTCTCTGTGTGTGTGTCCTCTCTCTGTGTGTTTCGTCTCTGTGTGGGTGTTCTCTCTGTGTGTGTGCTGTCTCTATGTTTGTCTCGTCTCTATGTGTGTTTTGTATCTGTGTGTGTGTGTGTGTCGTCTCTGTGGGTGTGTCGTCTCTGTTTTTGTGTCTTCTCTGTATGTTTGTCGTCTGTGTGTGTGTGTGTCGCCTCTGTGTATATGTTGTCTCTGTGTGTGTTTCGTCTCTGTGTGTCTGTCGTCTCTGTGTCTGTGTTGTCTCTATGTGTGTGTGCGTGTGTCGTTTCTGTGTGTTTGTCTTCTCTGTGTGTGAGTCGTCTCTTTGTGTCTCTCGTCTCTGTGTGTTTGTCCTCTCTGTGTGTGAGTCGACTCTGTGTGTGTATCGTCTCTGCGCGTGTGTCGTCTCTATGTGTGTTTTGTCTCTGTGTGTGTCTCATCTCTTGTGTGTGTATCGTCTCTGTGTGTGTGTGTGTCGTCTCTGTGCGTGTGTCTTCTCTCTCTGTGTGTGTGTGTGTGTCGTCTCTGTGCATGTGTCGTCGCTATGTGTGTGTCTTCTCTCTGTGTGTGTGTGTGTGTGTCGCCTCTGTGTGTGTGTCGTCTCTGTGCATTTGTCCTCGCTATGTGTGTGTCGTCTCTGTGTGTGTGTGTGTATCAGCATAAATTCCACTATTTAATGCCCCCCTCCGGCGTGCCGGAGGGGGGCATTAAATAGTGGAATTTATGCTGATACACACACACACAGAGACGACACACACATAGCGAGGACACATGCACAGAGACGACACACACACAGAGACGATACATACACACACATACAGAGACGACACATACATAGCGACGACACGTGCACAGAGACGAAACACACACAGAGACGACACACATACACACACACACACAGAGAAGACACACGCACAGAGACGACACACACACACACACACAGACGACACACACACACAGAGATGAGAGACACACAGAGACGAAACACACATAGAGACGCAATTATTGCCAGAAGAAAGATCACGGATGCGTGTTTCTTTTTTTTTTTTTTTTTTTCTCCCAGGGGTGATCGTACTGACCCAGCGCTCCTAGAATATTGTGGGAGGGCTCATTCGAACGGAAATTAATAGTTCTAGTGTCCTCTTTAAGTGACCAAAAAAATAGAGGGCAACTAGGCCCCCTCCCACACTCATTTTTTTTTCCAATGTTACCCGATCAAAATTTTTGAGATAGCCATTTTATTCAGAATGGTCGAAATTATGATAACTATGTCTTTTAGGATGACTTAATCTCCCGAAGTCCCCGGGGGGGGGGTGGCTGAAAGTTATGAACTTTACCCAATGTTAACATATAGTATTGGTTATTGGGAAGTATACAGACGTTTTCAGAGGGAATTTTTTCTGGTAGTGGGGGGGAGTGGGTCGGGGGTTATGTGGGAGGATCTTACCATGAAGGAAATTTTCATGGGAGAAGAGACATTGCTATGAAGGGGGCGCCGGATTTCCCAGCATTATTTAAATAAAGATCAGAAATTATATATACAAAAAACAAGTTTTTTAACTGAAAGTAAGGAGCAACATCAAAACTTAAAACGACAAAAAACATTACGTATATGATTGGGTTCATCCCCTAGTCAATACCTCGCTCTTTAAGCCAAAGATTATTTAGTACTTTCATAAGAGCTATTTATTCTAATTAACGGCATTTGTGATTAAGGGGTCATTTTTAAAGAATTGGAACAAAATTCGAACTTTAGCTTAAAGAGCAAGGTATTGACTAGGGGGCGAACCCTCTAATATACGTATTAAAAATATAAGAATATAGAGGTTCGTTACGTAAGTTAATTCGTAAGTTACGTATATTTATTACTAACTCTCTCTCTCTCTCTCTCTCTCTCTCTCTCTCTCTCTCTCTCATTCTCTCTCTCTCTCTCTCTCTCTCTCTCTCTCTCTCCTCTCTCTCTCTCTCTCTCTCTCTCTCTCTCTCTCTCTCTCTCTCTCTCCTCTCTCTCTCTCTCTCTCTCTCTCTCTCTCTCTCTCTCTCTCTCTCTCTCTCTCTCTCTCTCTCTCTCTCTCTCTCCCCCTCTCTCTCTCTCTTTTGCTGTGCCTGTGTGTCTGACTCTGTGTGTTTGTGTGTGTTTTTGTCCCTGTGTCTGTCTTTTTGTGCTCCTGTGTCTGACTCTGTCTGTTTTGTGTGTGTGGTTTGTCTCTCTCTCTTTTTTCCTTTGTATCTGACTCTGTGTATTTCTGCGTTTGTTTTGTCTCTTGTGTCTATTGTTGTCTATTGTATTTTTGTCTGTTTGCGTCTTTCCTTGCATATTTGACTGCGTGTTTGTGTGTGTAGGCGTGTCTCCACTTTGGTACTGGTTTTTCGTAGGAAAATGGCTGAAAATTTCTTAGGAATAATAATGTTTGCCACAGGATGCCACAGGGGATACACATACGGCCACGGTTGCGCGTGAAGTGAGTTGATACTTGATGATCTAAGACAATAGGTAAACAACGCTTCCGCATACCAATTGAGTTAACAAACTATTTGTATTAAGAAAATGTCTGAAAAAGCCTTAGGAATGATAATGTGGGCCTGAGGTTGCCACGAGTCAGCTAAAGAGTAAAACAGGTGGGGAGTTGACATTGAGTGTCACGATCTAATACTGAACTGGTAAGTTCCCATTTTTCAAATAAAAACATCTATCAGGATATTAAAATATCAGAAAACGAGTAAGTAATTATGACGGGTGCCAAAGGGCAGCCATATTGTGCCAAGATTGTATTAATTGTCACAATCCCTCAAAAGAAATGTTATTGGGAATTTTCCTTTAAGTTTAAACTATTATTTTTAGTGTATACGGTTTGTATGGTTATTTTTTGTAGAAAAAAGCCTAAAATGCCTTAGGAATGATAATGTGCGCCAGAACATTACGGGCTAGCTAAAGAGTGGTAGAGGGGGGGAATTGCCATGGAATATCACGATCTAACAAGGAAATTGTTGGCTCCCCTGTTCAAATAAAAACAATGATCAATTTTTGTTTATACGGTTATTTTTGAAGAAAATGGCTGAAAATGCCTTAGGAATGATAATATGTGCCACAGGGGAGACACATTGTACCATGATGGCATGAATTGCCATTGTATATCACGAGGGGATGACTTACTAAAAAAAACACAAAGGAATTAATTTACAGCATGATTTATATAAAGAAAATGTCTGAAAATGCTTTAGTAATAAATGGTAAGCCCCACTGTTTACATAAATAAACATCTGTTTGGATTTTCAAACGATAAAAATACTTTAGAAATGATAAGAGGGTGTCAGAGGGTAACATGGGGCAGCCGCAGAGTGGCAAAGGTCAGGAATTGCCGGAAAATAATACCAACAAAAACAAGAACAAAATATGGAATTAAGTCAAATGTCTTGTGTCCCCTTGCATCTACCTCTAATAGCTCACCTCCCCCCTTAACAAATCTAGATTTATCAATCAAAAGATATGGTTTTCATGCAGTATTATGTTTTTGATTTAGTTGGTATACTTACAGCGAATTTCTTAGCTTTTATGTAGACCTCGATTGATCAATCCTCGATTAAATGACTTCATATTGGAAAATACTCTTTCCTAGCTGTATAATATTGATTTCAGTGCCATAAGAATAAATTGTTTTAATAATATTTTTAAATTTGTTTATTAGTAAAACTTATAAGTACAATAACGGTCTTTGTCTTCATCTTTTAGATTTCTTGTTTGACAATGTATGTTTAATATATTTCAATGTAGAAATTAAGACATTTTGTAGTCTATGCACGTCTGTAGTCATTAGGTACGCCCGTTCAATATTTGGGCCATTTTTTCACTCATCAATGTGCTAAGATCTTACATATTTTGTCAGAAAACGCTTAAAAGTGAAATCTTTGAGCTAAGATTTAACATCTTTTTTCGTTTTTATGCAGACATCTTACATCATTCTGCTCTGATCAGTGGTCTGAGAATAATGATGAGTATATCATCAAAGTTCTCTCATCATTGTTCTATATGTTAGAACAGTGGCGTTCTTCACACTTTTTGCTAACATCAGTGAGCTGTAAGATCTTAGAACAAAGATGAGTTAAAAAACGATAATCTTTGCAGAACTATGCAAGATCTTAGTGCTAAAAAACTGCCCTATTGTCTCTAATATAACTGTAAAATTCTTTGTAGCGAAGAGGAAAAGACAGACTATTGACCGTATAAGAAGATGTACCATATTTTAACCATAAGGTTTCTCTTGGTTACATATCACCTCTGCTAGTTCATTCAACTTCCAATAGAGTAAAAACATCAATTCCTAAAAAAATGCTAAAATCAAGATCAATATCTGCAATGTTGCCGCTCCGATAATATCCCCTAAACTATTACATAGCAAGCACATGTGAGTATAAGATAAATAATCAATAACATTGTTGGATGTTAGCGCGCACTCGGGAACAAACCATTGTGTAGAATATATTTCCAAGAAAATGATATTAGGAATGATTTGCTAGTTAGAGGACAGATAGTTTAGATAGTTAGATAGTTTAGAGGACAGAAACTTTCTCTAAACTTAATTGTGTTTTTAGTTGTTATAGTTGTTGAACTGTTGGTTATAAATTTTTTTATAATTGGTGCCAAATTAAATGCTTTGATGACGGATTACTATTTTCTTCTCTGCTGCTCCACACAATACAAAAATGAGTGCCAGGTGCTTAATTCACTTTATATTGTTTTTGTGATGTAATACCTTTACTAGGTCTACTAAAGAGCTTAATACCCCAGAGTAAGTTTAGAGGACAGAAACTTTCTCTAAACTTAATTGTGTTTTTAGTTGTTATAGTTGTTGAACTGTTGGTTATAAATTTTTTTATAATTGGTGCCAAATTAAATGCTCCGTTTCCACTGCAAGTCCATCTGCCTTTCATAAGGCTTTAAGATGAAATTGGGGAGAGGTCACTCTTAAAGAATAAGGAAATTTTCAAACAATTCCCAAATTTGAAGATAAAAAGAATATTTCGGTTTTCTTATAAAACCCAGTTTTTATACGAGTTTAATTCAATACTAAACTAAACTATGCCTGGTTCGTCTTATTAAATTCACAGTTCTACACTATGAATGAGTGCATTACTAATTTGTTTTACTTTGGTTCAAAGTAACCCAACTACTTCATTTAGAATGACTTGTACTAAAGCAGAAACATAATTATAAATATTCTATTGGTTAAACAAACAAAAAACCCCTTTTAATAGATTACAAATTGTTCTTCTCTTCATAAAAACTGTTGATAGTAGTTTATTTTAGTTTTTGTAGCCAGTTTAATAAATCTGATATTTTTTTGACTTTTTAAACTTCTGAGAAAATAGTAATTTTCTATTTTTTCTTACGTTGGCTTTAGTATTTTCCCTCACTTAAAAGAATAGTTTGAAATTTGAGACCTGACTTAACATTATTTGTGTCGTATATTGGATGTGCCAAAAAGTAAATAAAAGATTTAAGAACATAAGGAAAGCAAATAAATGATGAAAATATTTCTATTTTTTGTTATGCTTCAGCTGGGAATTGACGAAGAGTTTTTACTGTGCCCAACAGAAAAGCTTCAAATTCTAAGTTTTTTGTATCAATCTATTTGCAATTAAATTTTTTTAATTTTCCACATCCAACTTCCACATTTTCAGACTCCAATTTCTAGTTTCACACCCGATTTATCTTTTTATTTTCTATTTAAATGTTAATTCCAAAGTGCCAGCTCAGAGTATCAGAGTGTCCCATCAGTGTCATTAAAACCTCAAAATAGTTCGTTGTTTCTATATCTCATCATCACCACAGTCATGAATTTTGCTGAGTGCATTCTCACAATAATTGTGTACATATATATCTGTAAATTTCTATCGAAAATGACGCTATAATCTCTTCTGAAAATTACTGTGCTGCATTTTGCAATGTGATAAAACAATCTAGATAGATCAAAACTTTTGGAAAATTTGTTTCACCTCCCAGAACCTATAGCAATTTTCAAAAATCGTCTGCTGAATGGAATTACAGACTCTTGAAGGTTGAAGGCCTTGAGCGCAAGAAGGATGAGTTTCAAAACACCATTTATTTGTTCACAAATTAGTTAATTCCGAGCTTTTATAAAACTTGGGGATTGCTGTAAAGTGAGTCAAAGGCTCTTAATAGCTTTGTGTTACATGCTACGCATCGCGAAAGAAAAATTACAACGACAATCCGTACACCAGGTTTCTCGGATAATGTGAATCTGATGGTGTGATTCTCATTAAGATTCCTTAATTCTTAGAGGATGTTTCTCCCTTTTTTCGAAAATCTTGGCGAACTTTCTCATGCTCGTATCTTTTGATTTGTACAACCAAACTTAATGGATATTATATATTTGAAATCAGTATTATAAACCAGTTTTTTTATGTATGTATTGATATCATAAGTTTTTGTGTTCGTTAACACAAACCCTCTGAAAAAAAAGATCAAATTTAAGATGAATTCTACTTGGGGCTGATTGTCCCTTCTCATAAAATGAATTTAATGAAAACATTTTATTAAATGATTTAGTAGAACACAATACTTACATTATTCGAAAAACTCACACTAGACTCTGCAATAATGGTTATACCTTCTGAATTGATTTAAAACTTACATCACCCTCCTAACAAAAAAGAACTTAAACAAACATTATTAAATATCAAATTGTATGGCTAGAGTATATATGATTCTTTTCTCTGCTTATTTTGGTTATGGTCAGATTGAGAATTTTCCCAGGCCTTCTGACGGAGAAAAAGCTTCAGGTTTGATAGATTGTAAAGTTAGGGGAGACGGATAACCTTTAAATATCCAGACTTTTCATTAAGGCATAACCACAACACGGCTTTTGGTAAGCCAATACAGTAATTATAGGCCCCACCTTCCCAAAAAATATTGTTCGTGGTAATAACGCTAAACCCTAGCCGTTTGATTCGTTCATTGCTTAAAGAATTTCCTATTTTAGAACGCTATTATCCTGGCTCTACCATATTTCTTATCATGGATCTCAACTTTGATACTCTGCCCATTCGCTGATCTATGCAAAAAAAGGAAATGGCTGTCCACCGTTGCAGTACGAAAGATATGGACACTTATTGGTAATTCTGCTGATATTACTTAGTCTAAATTTCGAAGTTATTTATTTCTTATCAAACTTTGGTTGAATATTCATTTTGTTTAGGGTTTTGTTTGAAGGATTGTGAGTGTAATGACTTAGTTTTATATATTGGCTTGTTTCGAGTCTGAAGATTAGAAGGAGGTTGCATGAGGAAGGGAAATTCCTAATCTCAGTAACTAGTCTGTCTATTCTCAGTAGGTCTAGTCTGTCATGCTGCATCCCCCCCCCCTTCTTAAAAATAAAGAACACCAAGCTAGGAGAACTGTTGTCACAGAGAAAGGAAGAAAGCTTAAGGAATATGTTTTTCTTTTTACATAATACTGTTTATTTTTCCTAAGTATTAAAAGTTTTTTTATTTTCAATGCAATTTTTTTTTTAATCTTAAATTTTCAGGTTCATACATTTTTATTATCAAAAAAAAACTCAATGTGACAACAAGTCGCACTAAAGCAAGAAGATGCTTGAAAAAGCGACCGGTTGGATATCATGCATGCCAACTCAACACACCAAATGAAAAAAGGGGATAACAATGATAATAACTGAAATTAATGATAAATATATAATGGCACAAAATATACAAAAAATTAAAATAAAATATCTACAAAAAAAAACCTTCTCTCGAACCTTTAACACTACCAAATTCCTGAAAAGAAATGATTTTTAATACGGGTTTTAAGTTGCGGCACACTTTCAGCATGACGAACAGAATCTGGGAACGAATTCCAAACTGACGGGCCCATGTGCCTGGTCACTTGACTCGCTCTCGTTGTGTTCCGTGGCTCAGATGCAAGACTATCCGCACTCCTAGGCGAATAATCGTGGTAAAACAAATTAGGCTTAAAAATATTCATTAAAAAATCCGGTGCAAGACCATTCAGACACTGAAATACAAATACTCCAATTTGATAATCCCTTATTTCACCAACCTTTAAAATTTTAAACTTCCTAAAAAGTGATTCAGTGCTGTCAATACCACGATCATACCTTCCAATCAACCTTATAGCCTAATTCTGCGGAACTTGAACTCTTCTAAAATTGCAACTAAAATTACTCGCCCAAATCAAACAACCATAATTTATATAAGGCGCTATTAATGAAAAATACAATAAAAGCAGAATTTTCAAAGGTAAAAAATTTTGAAAACGGTTCAGAACTCCAAGGCCTCGCGCCAGCTTGCATGCTATGATGTCGCAGTGTTTTCTCCAACTCAAGTTTCGATCCAGGATGAATCCCAGATATCGGATCTCTTCGACTTGTGAGAGCGAAAATGATAGCTATAATTTTTTTTTCTGGTTTCTAGTAATTTACAAGGCATTCACCAATTGTAGTGAGGCTAGAAATGAATTTAAGGAATCAAGAAACTAGATTTACACTTATGTCATATATGTCAAAACAAACGTAAAAAAAAGTATAATTTTTTTATCTTTTAGGTCATTTAGGACCTGCACTATGCCTCTTTGTTATGGCAGGTGCTGGATGCAATATTCAGTTAATTATTACAATGCTGATGTTATCACAAGTAGTTGAAGCTGGAAATTACGGTGGCTGGCTCATTAACCATATTGATATAGCGCCCAGTTTCTCAGGTAATTTGGTCCTCTGTTATTTTTTTTTGTTACACCTGCGCTTATGTTTCTTGATCGGAATTTTACAAGTAGGCTACTGTCAAGCCTTAAACGTTATTTCCTTAAAGTGCCGTAAACATAAGAAAATCTTATGGACCTTCTACCCATTTCGAGCTAATGCCTAAAGCGAAAAACTACTGTTTTCTGTGATGGTTTCTTTCAATTGTTTAAAAATTATAAAACTTTCAGGGCAGTATCATCGTTTCCGTCAGTGTCAACACCCTGCGAAAATAAATAAGAGAAATAAGTTAGATAAATTTCACAATGCTGTTTGTCTGTTAATATTCAATCACTAGCAATCTGTACCTTGAAAGGGGGTAGCTACATTTGCTTTGGTAGCATTCTTTAGCTGAATTATTTTGATTTTTCAACCCCTCTTTTTTATAAATTCAATCCCTGATACTACATAAAGCTGTGCAAGTGGATGTAAAGCTCATTTTCATTAGAAATAGAATTTCAAATCTTTTCTAATTTCTTGAGGCTTACTTGGATATGTAACTTTCTACCAACCAATCCATGCGGTTAACTTGTAGTTTATCTGTCATCAAAACTATAAAAAGGAAAACTATAAAAAACAATTTAAAATTATTTCTTTCACAACTATTTCTTTCTTTCTTTCTAACACCGTTTTCAACGCTCTTTGACTGTGAAATAACTTTATTTAATTGCTCTTTCCTCTTGGAATTAATGTTCATTTACAAAGAAAAAAAAGTTAAGAAAATGCTTTTATTGGTATTAGTTCTATACTGCTAGCTTATTTACATGTCTAAAAGCTCCTAGAAATAATTTTAATGTTCATACGAAACTTAATTACTTTTAAATATCTAATTGATTCATAAAATGAATAGATTTAGTCACCTCTTTAACTTAGTATATTAATGTCTGATTGGTTTTAGATGTTTAAAAAATTAAAAATGTCATTTTTTCTAAAGTGTTTTTTATCATTTCTATTTTGCTTTTACTCTTTCTAACATGTTGTCACTTATTTATTTTTTTCTTGTTTTTTCTTTATAGATGATTTCTATTTTTATTGTTGTTATGTGGTCTTACGTTAATTCCACTTCCTGTTTTGTCAGAATTCTTAAAATTAGTAAGCATCTATTGGAAATCGAATGTTAGTTTAATGATATACATTTTGTTCCTCTGCAATATACTGTCTATTTTTGACTCTGGAATATCTACATCGCCTTTTCTTCCTTCCCTCGGTTTTTTTTTTAATTTTTTTTAAGAAGTTTGAAAGGATTCCTTTTCGATTGAATAGTCATATAAGGTCGTAAAGAGTATATATTTTATTTTCTTTTCAATTAACCTGTTAGGTAGATTGTATATTAACACTAAGAATTGTTTTTGCTTATAGAATTGTTTATACCATCAAATAGAAGTTAAAAGTTTGCATATATCGGACTTTTTTTCCATTTCACGTAAGGCCACGAATCTCAATTCCCAAACCAGGACCTTCTTAGGTTCATTGGTTATTGACCAGATCATAAAATTTTGAAATTTTGTGTTTGGCTTTTCTCCCATACACAGCTTATTGGCCCCTAAAATTACTCAAAGCTAGTATATAGTACATTTTAATGGCAAAAGACACATTTTTCTCCCAACCTATTAGTGGGTGACATCTCACCCCAAGGACATATTATTAGCTATTTCTATTTGACCCTTTTTATCGAAATATTTTCCCACAGGGACTCTGTTTGGAATAACAAATGGCGTTTCAATGCTGATCTCCTGGCTAGGCCCAGTCTTAGTAGGATTCATGACGGATGAAAATGTAAGTATATTTCTATATTTGTCATTTCCAATATTTTTTTAATTTTGACATTTGATTTTTATTCCGTAGTTAAGAGTGTACGTGTGTGCTTTCAGATATTCAAAGGAGAAGTCAAACTGCGAAGTACAAATTACTTATAATACCATTTAGAAATAATAATGTAAAAATTTAATTTTTCATGCAATTGCCTAAAAAAATTTATCTTTTCAAATTTAAAAAGTATCTTCAAAATTATCAATAGAGATTATTAAAATTTTGTTGCCGAAAGTTTTGAGTAACTTATTGTGTTTTTTTGCTGAAATTGGGTTTGCAGTGAATTTGTACAGTTTGTACTAGCTTATAAAATTGAATTGTGTTACAAAAACATATTATAAATACACAAATGTGTATTAAATGTTTCTAGAAAAAATTTGAATGTAGCCAGGGCTTCTTTGACTTCAATCTGTATCACTTCCGTAATTTTCTCTATTGGACAACATATGCGATTTGCCTTATGCGGGTTTTTCTCGATTTTACTACTTCTGATTTCGTATCCTGATTTTACCTTTTTCTACTACTTCTTACTACTACTTACTACTTCTGATTTCTTATCCTGATTTTACCTTTTTTTTTTTTTTTTGCAAACTCTTGAAGCTTGGTCGGCAGTGTTTATTATGGCCGGTGCTGTGTTAGCAGCAGACTCAATTTTCTTCCTTATATTTGGATCTGGTTCTGAACAATCATGGAATTACAAGGCTGAAGGAGAGAACGATAAAGAAGAAGCTAGGATGAATATTGAAAATAGTCCATCTATAGTAGCACAAGAAAATACTGGACTTCCTTAATTTACCTTTACTTCGTTAAATCTATTTTAGTTATGACCTTTCTTTGAAATATGTTATATAATTTTGTATACAAAAATGAAGCATAATTTTATATTAAAATATGTACTAATATAAAAGTTTAATAAAATCATAAACTTTATGTAATAAACTAAATCAGACTAAAGTATCAGGTTGATTATTGAAATGATTTCGAAGTTATTTTTGAATCTAACGGTGTGATTTTCATTAAACATCACATAGCTATTTGAGGATGTATACTCCCCCCCTCTTATTTTCGAAAATGTTAAAAGTAGACAAATAGGAAGATAAGTCCGCAAACCAAAATTAAAATATAGGAAGCTACATTGATGACGATTGTTAAATATGGTTATGAAGCACGGATGCTCCGAAGAACGGAAGAAGATTCACCATTTGTTTTCTAGAGAAATTGCCTACTGATTATTTTGGGTACCCGACTGAGTGACCGTATTCCAAATAGTAGGCTGTACGAAAAATGTGGTTCATTTGCGCTTTCTAGGGATATAATGAGAGAAAGGTTGAGATGGTCAGGGCTAACTCTGTGGATAAGGGATGACAGATTGTCAAATATTGTCTTTTTCGGCAAACCATCAATGGCTAACGAAAATAAATAGCGACGAAGACCACACTGCCTTTCCATCATTAACAATAAGTAGAACAACAGGGAAATTTTTACACAAGACAGTGGATCACAACTTTAGATGAATATTTCGACCCTATATCCAAGAGCCGTCCTCAGCAAAACAAACGAAAAAAAAAAACAATATAAAAGAAACTTACACTAAAATTCGATCATTAAAACAGAATTTTTTTTTTTAATTTTCAAAACTGCCCTAATATAATTACTTCAATGAAGTTCAACCAGGACTCAAATTTTCAACAAGGAAGTTGACAATTTTAAAAAGCCTTTTTCAGTTTTAATGATCGAATTTTAATGTAAGTCTCTTTTATATTGTTTTTTTCTTCGTTTGTTTTGCTGAGGACGGCCCTTGGATATAGGGTTGAAATATTCATTTAAAGTTGCGTTCCACTGTCTTGTATAAGAATTTCTCTGTTGTTCTACTTATTGTTTATGCTAACGAAAATACTTTAATAAAAGAGCTCTGTTAGTCTTTTTGGTTTTCAAAATTGTTAAAAATTAACAATCATCTCAGCAATAAATGAAAGGTTTCACCCTCGCATATGGTTTTTGGTTCTTCTTTTCCATGGGGATTTTCATACTTTCTACATTGGTTTCAATCTTTAACCAAAAAGTCCAGTTGAAAATGAGCTTATAAAATAGGATTAATGAAGTTTTTTTAATTTAAAAAATTATCCTCCTTTTTACATTATTTTTTTCTCATTTCCTTTTTTATGAAAGATGTTTGTAAGATTTTAAAAGACACGTTAGCTTGTTTGACATATGTGCATCTTTTGTAATTTCTGTTTTTCTATATATTTTCTCCTTTTCACTTATTTTTGGATGTTCTTCAGGATTGTCATTAACTAACGACAGCCAGAATACAGCCCAAATGATACCAAAACAGCCTTCAACATAAACCACGGCCTCCCAACCAATATTCTCAATAATTAAACCGGTTAGCAGAAGACCTGACACCGTACCGAGCTCAGCACTTGACAAAATAATAATTTCAAAGCCCACAATAAAAAATATACTAAGATCAACTTCCAGAGATGACTTTCAGGAAATCACTCGTAATCTTGAAAATTGTATATTTCTCCTCATAAGGAGAATCATTGCGACTCAGGTGTTAAGAGGTTGTGAAAATTGTGGATTCCTGCTCTCATCCATTACTTTATTGAAGTTACAAGTCTGTTAATTAGTAGTTAATGTTGAATAGTTAGGAGTAAGCTGTTAGTGTTAATACAAAATTCTGAAAATTGTTTTGGTTAAGAATATTATATGCCCTTAAGATTCACAGCTGACCTTAGCCATTACATTTAGTCAAGCTACAGCAGTAGCCAGGGGATAGTGAGACTTGTCTCCTAAATCCTAAAACCTGGATAAACACGCGCAGGGGCGTTGCTTCCGCATTTCTATGGGGGAGGGGGGGGGGCAAGAAGAGTCTATATCCAGAGAATCAAGGAACACGGGCTATATAATAATTTTTCTTACCTGGGAGTCTGTCAAAAACGAGGTTGCAGCACAGGCTATCCGAAGACACGTTACACTTACTCAAACATTGAAAGTCAAGGTTGTCACTACCCCTTTTCCTTTGGGTATGGACCATGAAAACGTGCCTAAATAATACCCACTCGTATTCTTAAAACAAAAGTTTGAAGTAGTAACACTTTCTATAATAAAGCAAGTGTATGGGTTGGAGAAAGTATTTTCTGCCGCAAAGCGATAGAAATTTTTGAAATAAGTTATCCAAAATTGCAATTGTTCTTATATTTGCATCCCTTTGAAAACCTATTTAAGAGAAGAGAATACTTAAAGAAAGTATTGTGTGGCAAAGGGTCTCAGTTTCTTTGAAATTCAGAATTTGAGAAATTTCATTTTACATATTTACTTAAGATTGAATTCGGTGGAGGGTCTAGAACATTATTTTCTAGCGCAAAGCGCCGTAAAAATATGCGAAGTACGCTTAAACCATGAATTTTCCTTTTGATCTGTCTCTGACACACATTGGCTAGGAAATAATTAATCTTAAAAGATTGTTTTAAGCCGCGAGGCAACGAACATTTTTTACTTGGCGGTAAGAAGTGTCATTTTCCCGTGCATTTTTCTTCTTTAATACATTATTTCAGATGGCTTCCAAACATCAGGATTGGGGAAGGGGAAAGCAAGGTCTGGAGGGGGAGACTGTAGCCTGCCAAAGCAAATATGGGCTCTGCTTAAACACTAATGGCTTTGAGCTGACTGCGCAATTTGACGAAGAAAATTATTTTATTCTCAAAAAGTATCAAATAACTAGTAGGCTATGCATTTCTGGGAAATTCGAGGAGATTCCGTATAAACATAAAAGCGCATTTTTGTAAAAAAGGAACGGGAAGATGGAAGAAAATAACCATAAAAAAGGATGGCGATGTTGTGTGCATAGACAGTTTTTCAACTCTTTATTGAAAAACTGTTCTTTTTGGCGAAAAATGCTACAATAGTACTGACAATAAACCAAAACGTATCATTTACAATTTTTTCTTCTTTAAGCTTTAGGTGTTCGAAAAACAGCTATTTTTTGAACGAAAACAGCTGTTTTCTGTTTTAATCAAAAAACAGAACAGAAACAGAAACAGGTCTTCTGTTTTTGTTGACCTATTCTGTTTCTGTTCTGTTTCATTCAAACCCTGTTTATTTTTTTCTGTTTCTTCAGAAAAACAGAACAGTGCCCATGCTTACAATAGAGCCTCTTGGGGGATGTGGGAAAGAGACCAGGTAAACATCAAATCCCTTTACATCCTTTAGAAGGAAACTAAAGTTTTCGATTTCTATGTCAATAAGCCCCCTAAGATATAATATGATACAAATGAGTAAATGGAAATATAGTACTTTAAATTTTAGTCTTTTTTTTTTTTTTTTTTTTACAGAAACTTGTTTGATTCATCTTAAAGTTTGATCAAAGACATTTAAAATAT